>APFE031389557.1:80986-113945 GCA_000404065.3 Pinus taeda | reverse complement strand
CATTTAAAAAAATATATCCACACTTAATTCATTAGAAAATTTAAAGTTTAAAAACTAAGCCCTTTAAACAAAAAGGGTTGATGTTCGTCAACACTTTTCAAAATCAAAATGAAAATCACTAACAAAGAAAAAAGTGTTCACACTTGATACATAAAAAAATTTAAAGTGTCCAAAATAAGCCCTCAAAAAAAATATGTTGATGTTGCATCAACACTTTTCAAAATTAGCGTGAAAATCACTAACATTTAAAAAATTTGTTCATAATTGATACAGAAAAAAAATTAAAGTGGCAAAAATATGCTAAAAAAAAAGGTTTATTCTAAATCACCATTTTTCAAAATCGAGTGATTTTTTGCTACCTTAAAAAAATGGGTACTAGGTCATTTTCTCACTTGATTGGTAACTATGTTATACTTATGTGTAAATTTGGGAAAGATTTATGGGGTATGATGGATACTAAGTTGAGAGGAGTAAAACATCATCAACATGTAGATGGACAAAGGGGAATTTTAATTAGGATTAGTGTTTCTTTTGTTGATGGTTTTAATACAACATTCCAAAAGACATGGGATGAGAATCTTCCCTATATACAACACTATTACAATCATGAAATTCATAGTTCTAGTACTAAGTCACCATTTGAGAAATTTTAGGGATTTTTTCCTTGGACAACCTTTGATAATATCACATTTCTTGAAATACTAAAGAGAATTGATGGAGTGATAGTAAGAAAAATAAAATCAATAGATTTATTGAAATGATTAATTCAACATCTAGATATGCAAGTGAAAGCGAAATTGTTAAGAACAAAATATAGGTATAATGCATGGCATGATCAATATAAGCATCTCATTAATTTTAGGTAGGAAATTTGGTGTGATTAAATATCAATGAGAAACAAAAGATGCTAAAACCCATGAGATATGGTCCATTTAGCATTGCCTAAAAGGTGATTGAGAATGATTTTAAAATAGGGGTGAAAAAAAATGAAGATATGTTTTGCTTTCATAAATAATACTTTTGCAATGAATGATTTCATATTTTCTTAAAGAATTTAGACTTCTATGATCTATAATCTGTTTGTGAGAATAATTTCGGCAAAATCACATAAAAAATCATATGTCGACGCGTTTCGAACCAACCAGTGTGGTTCATCGTCAGGACAAGTTGAAGATCCAATCTGAGCGATAAGTTAAATAGGGACAACAGGCCATTCCAACAGCTAAATTTTACTGAATAACGAATAAACATGACCTCTAACGGCTATGTTTGACTAGGCCCAAAGGGAGGGACCCAATTTTTATTTAATTGCTTTATTTATCTATTTATTCATTATTATATTATTATTATTATTTATTATTATTATTATTATTATTTATTTATTAATATTAATATTATATTATTATTATTATATTTATTTACCATATATAATATTAATATTATTAATAAATATTATTTATATAAATTATTAGAATAAATATAATGGTCAATATTATTATTGTATACCTATTATTTTATTATTAAAGGTAAGATTTAAATCTAGAACTTAATTATGTTCTAGATTTAAATCTTTTTCATATTCATTATGTTTTAATTAATAAGATTGATGTGATAAGATCCATTAAATGTCAATTAGACCCTCTTCATTATAATATAATTTATTTGATATCATGATCATGTAATGATCCAAATTGGATCCATCAAAGACTGGCAAAGAACCATCACTGCATCAGGTCGGGACGAATCTCTAAAAATTCCAAAAGCAGCGATCAAAAACACCCTGAACCAGTGGCAATGGCAGCCTGCATGGAGCGACGAGGACCTCGGTCAAGGCGTCCTGACCGAGGCCCATGGAGACTGTGCAGGAGGTAAAAGTAGCCCCTGGGAGCCCCAAATTGAGAAAAGGAGGTGATTTTTGATTCACGCTAATTGCGCATCGCTGGGCGAGCAGGGACGAAATGGGGGAAGCCCGAGCACTTGGATGCATGGTGAACCGAAGAACTGCAGGCGGGAAAGGAAAAAAGCACTAATCGTACAAGGCGGGACCCGCACTCTGGAAACAAGCGGTATTGATCGAGGTGCCCTCAAATGGTAAACGATTTTGGAGAGAGCGGAGCAATCCCACTCAACGATTGATGCGTTGCGGCGAAGGTGAGAGAAAACCACCATTGATCATGTGTTATCGGTCGAGCAAGTCAACCACGTGGGATGTGCATATGACGTTGGATCTGGGGAAGCCCATATTGGACAGCTGAGCTTTAGAGGAAGCGGAATCAACAGGGAATTAAGCCGCGTTCTAAAGGGATTTGGAATCCGTTTGACTGCCACGGTGGAGGAAGAACGCATCCATGATGTAAATGAAGAAACGAACCGATGAGTAGGCTGGCACTGTTTAGATGAGGACATGTGGCCACTCCCTAAGCATTCATGCTAACGCTGAACAGGGAACTCCAAGCACAGCTGCAGAAGGTGAATCGACAGAGGCGGAAGGGGAACCAAACAGGCATGGAAACGAATGGCTAAAAGCCATGAATAGATACAAAATACACAGTCAAGTCGAAGTGAAGTTTGAGAGAGGAAGGAGAAAAGACCATAATCCCAAGAGGAGGACGGAATACACAAAGAAGAAGGCAGTAAAGCAAGAGAAAATCAGGACGAGACAGAGGGTCGAGCTGACGCAGCGACAACATCGAGCACCATCGAGCTTGAGAGATTCGAGCCACCCCATAGGGGGGATCTGTCCAGGCTAAGCACCATGTTGGGCTCTTACCACTGTAGATCAGAAGGTCATAGAGCTGGTGGGAAGAAGAGATTGTGTACTCTAGTGGCTTGGGGAATCCAAGAACCACCCTGCCAAGCAAAACCTGCTTCAGGAGAACTCACATTAAGTCCCTACATTGTAATTCTCTGTTTAAAGACACAATAAAACAAGGCCACCACTGAAATATGGACCAGAGATGTAGCCCTAGAGAATAGGGTGAACTCTATTAAAATTGCTTGTGCCTTTGTGGTTGCTTACTGTATTTCTCTGTTGTCTTTCCATTTAAATGTTTGTGTATTAGCAATCTAATTGATCTGTTGCTTAAATAACACAAAACACACACTGGCACAAGAGTCAGTAATACCTTTTGTTTAATGAAACTTCAACTGATGTCACTCATAGGGTGATTATGATATCATGAAATAAGTCATGCGTTTAAATTCTAGGTTCCTTGTCTAATTGGGGTTTTGTTTATGGTGTTGGACTTGCCAACATTCAAGGGATATCCCTAATAAAAGGTCCCAACTAGACCTCAAACCGTTTGGAGTAAGAGTCCTAGTAGTGGGTGGTAGTGTAATTCCTTGACCACGGTAGAGAAAAGAGGTAAGTAAGATAACTTTGGGTGAGAGAAAGTGTGTGACACTACAGAGAGTCAAGTGCAATGCATGGGAGTTCTAACACATGAAGGGGAAAAGGAAGTGTGCCTCTTAGAAGCTTGTAATAGTACACAACTTAAAAGAAACACAGGAGCGGAATGAGATCACAAGCTAAAATGTGGAATAGTCCAGATATTAAAGTGATGGTTTAATCCAACAACACACATTCAATAGGATTTGTACAATTTCAGGCAAAGTAGTTCATGAGAAAATGTGTAAGTTAAACAACATACATTTCTAAAGCAAACAGAATAGTCCAACTACAATAACAACATACACATGAAAGCATGTTGGCTCTAATATTATTATTATAAGTGAAAGCTCTATCGATACATACACCATTGATGACCACTAGCCCCAATAGTGGAACGTTATAGTCAAGAACACCTACTCCACCTAAGAAGTATACTTGATCTATGTCGTGGAGGAGGCAAGGCTCGTATAGTACTCCCAAACCTTTTCTAAGCCTAAGCCTAGCCAAAATCTTGGCTCCCAAAAGCATGTTCTATGAGTTATGAGGTTCTATTTATAACAAAGGGTAGGGTGACCCTTCACATTCCCTTTTGTGACTCTTTGACTACCCTCATGACTCTTCAACTTCTTTACAAATAACCCATTACATAACATGATGACCTTTCACATTCCACTATTGACACTTGGAATTTCACTTACAACATATTTACAAATAATATTACATTTTCCACATGTACCCATGTAAGAAAAGATAGGCTAGAGATAGCCTAAAAGGACAAAACACTATGACTCCAAAGTTTGGGGAAAGACCAACTCAGCAACCTCCACTTGGTGCTTCTTGGTCACATATTGATGCCAAGCTTGGTACTGTGTGATGATGTCACCAAACGGATTGATACCAATGTCTTTCTAATAGTGGAATCTTGCCTCCATAGCATCTGGGTAAATGGTCTTGGAACCTGTATCCAACTCGTCCTTAAGCATTTGCAATATGGCGCTGACCATTATAGGACCGCCACTATACTTTTGCATGTTATGTACACTCATCTCTAATTCATCCCTAGTGGCCGCTCACCTTAGCTACTCCATGTACCCATCGATCTCTAGCCAGACTTGATTCTTGGGTCTAGCCTCGGTTCGGGAACCGATTGACGAGATCCTTTGTGTTCTCACCATGACATTGAAAATATTGCACAATCACGCATATGAGGCTTGTATGATGTTGATGAATGGGGTGAGCTTCTCATAGTTCTAGATCAACATCCATACCTTTGATTTCTCCAGCTCTACCTGTGGCTTCATTTTCTTTGGCAAGTGAAGTGAGGCCCCTTTGTACCACATCTTCCACTTTTGCACATGGGCAACAGCAACATGTATGTTACTGAGAGTTTGAACAAACTCTTTGCTCCGTTATTGTAAGCCATGCACACAGACAACTGCTTTATGCACAGTGACAAATCTGTCATAGATATTTTGCATGGTAGTCTCAAGTGTTGATAATTCAATGAGTATCACTTTCCTCATCTCTCCCATTGTAGAAACTGTGCTCTGCTCTCGAAGTTGTTCTGCTTCTTTCTTGGCAGCCTGCAAGTTCTTTTCCATTTTTTCATTCTCGGCCAATAGGAACTTAAAATTTGATATCGTTACTCTTGCATAGGCTAAGGTAGCATCGATAAGGGAAACTCGATGGTTTCTAATGTCTGACACACTCACCCTTTCCTTAATGAATGAAAGGGATTCATGATCATCCAGGAAGTGCTTCCTCTGTGCCTGTAAAATCGTCTTCTACAACTCATCAAATGATAGATTGTAAACATCCATGACCGAATCATTGTTAAGGAGAGTAGCATCTTTTTGCTTCCTTGGGACTGGTTCTATCACTGGAGGTGCTAGAGACTAAGAGGCGACCTCTGGTGCCTGTGACATAAGATCAATGTCTTCTTTCTATGGCTCCTTCTCCAACTCCATGTATGTCACTTCAATCAGTTTCTCAATCTATTGAGAAAGCTCCCGATCATGCACCTATTCACCCTCTTCTTTTGCTACAGTTGTTTTGACTCCTCAACCAGTATGGGTGTTGTTTTCTCTATCATCGCACCTTGCCTTTGTTCTTATTCCTATTTTTGTTTCTCTTCTCTTCCTCTCCTCCTCAACTCATGTTCTTCCTTCACCTTCTTGTTCTACTTGTTATGATCTCAGTTCTGCTACCTACAAGCTCTCCTTTTCACTCTTCCTCTACTTTTTTTTGTGTGTTCTCTTCTTCCTTTTGCTCCTGATGCTGAAGCTATTCGCATGAATATTGAATCCACTTTCACTCCACAAGGTTTTTCTTCCTTTATTATGTCAGCAACTTCCTCTTTCCATGATATTGAACTGGATTGTTGTCTTCTACAACTGGTGCTAGACTTGTTGCCATGTTAGTGTTGACTCCTTTTATAGGAACAATTGAGTTTCCACATATATTGGCAAGTAAATTGGCCCTTTCTCAACTACTTCCCTAATGCTTCTTTTAATGGTATCTATTGAAGCAACTCTCTTTGGTACCATGGTACAATTACCACTAGATATAAATGCTTCTTATGAGGCTCATCAATAGGTAAACTATATGGGTCTTAATGTCACTCTCCAGCTTATTAAAATCAAATTTTCTCACATTTAATCACATATTTTATTATATTTTTCTTAGTGAGAAGGGTAAAGGTGAGATGTTATGCCATGTGGCCTAATATGCATTAATTGCAGGAATTGGAGCATTTTTGGGCTAATTTATGTGCAAGATTTGGAACTGGAAAAGAAAGAGGCATTTTAGGAGATTTGTCTCCCTCCTTAACTACTCAAATCATTCAAATATTCCTTCAACATATCTCATCATCTCGGAGTTACAAGCAGCCAAGCCAAGTGAGTTCATTGGCAGCCAACCAAGTGACGGTGGGGACAATTTATTCTCGAGTTTGGGAGAATCTCTTTTTTTTAGGAAGCTATTGGTAGCTTCATTTTGTATAAATAAGAAGGCCAAGGGCCTCATTAGGATTCGGATTTTTTTTGTAGCCAAGAGGCAATTTAGAGTTGAAACATTATGATTGTTAATCTTATGTTGTATTTGACATTTTGATGATAATGAGAAGGTTTAGCTTGATCCAGCACTGAGTTGACTCAAAGGGCTGAAGCTCTTGGGTTAGGACCCAACCCTAGTAGCAGAGGTTTGTCTTTTTTACATGTATTCTTAGATTAAAATCATAGTTAGTTGCTGAAGTTATTTCTATTTTGTTTAGTTTAGCAAGTATATGAATGATTGTTTAGTCTTGTTTCCATTAGTTGAAGAAGTAGATTAGTGGTACAATAGTGAGAAAGAATAATTCAGAAAATATTGTGACAGTGGCCTCTTCCTCATCTCCCTCATGGGATCATGGTTGGAGGGCCCCACTCTTACAACCCAAAAAATAGATTTATCTTTTGATTATTGCATAGCCTAGGGTTCATTGTTTATGATTTCTTGGAAGCACTTGCAGTTGTAATTTTGTTTCTTGATTTTATTGTAGTTTAAGAAGGCATTTCATTTCATAGATATAGACATTAACAATCAATAAATTGGTTTTCTGAAATTCAACTCGTATTTTCCTTGTTTATATGAAGGTATGCCCAAACAAAGAGAATAAAATGTTTTGTTGCAGCGATTGTTGATCTACAAGGAGGAACTCATCCCACCAGCCTCATCTAAGTCTTCTCCACCTTCGTCCAAGCCATACCAACCCCTAATCCAAATTTATGTTTTGTAGCCACTGTGGACAACCACCTTCAGCAAATCCACCCATCCTGAAATGTTGGGTTGAGCCTTGGGTAATTTGCACCTCCCCTGCACCCTATTTCACCATCAAACATCTTTCCAACACTTCATTCACCTTCCCTACCTTCCTATGTCCTTCAGATAACTTCTTGTAGAAATTCAAGACATCCTATAGCAATTCTTGTAGCAACTACATGATCTCCTATAGCAAACTGTTTAAACATGTTTTGAGTAGAAATGAGAGCCTGAGCATAGGGTAGGTCCTCCACTTGAATTCCATGCATCTTACTGCCATTTTAGACCAGCTCTTCCATGACTTTCTCCACTGCAAATATCATATTGTTTAACTTAGCATTTACATCTCTAAGTCAAAAAAAAAAAAAAAAAAAAAAACTCTTTTTCTGCCATTTCAAATGTGTTAGCTAGTGCATGCATATATCAATCATAGAGTGATAGGATAACTTCCCATGTCCACTTAGTCCAAACTTCCAGATGATAGAATGAAATGTTAGATTATTTCTTTTCTGCAAATAATGCATTTCATTTCTTAGCTAGATTATTTCATGGCATTTCATAGCACTTGCATTTCCTAAATAGGCAAGCATTTACTTTCTTGCATTAAAGATTAGTTGTACATTCACTATTAGTAGTAAAACTCCTTCTAGTCAATAGAAGACTAGTTTGAAAACCCTAGTGGTTTATCGCCCCAGTTAGAAAGTGAAAAGAGTATATTGTTGCATCTACTATGGATATAGCATTGTCACCTCCAAGTTTGTATAAAACCCTGTGTTGATAAAGTAAAGTTGGTAGCCCTAGGAGTTACAGCTACAAAATATCCTATAACAGCCTGTGTTACAACTACAACAAGCCATTGCTTCATTCTCCTTCACCACCAATGCAAATAGGGGGCTCCAACATCTCTACAACCCTTCTTCCTCCTGTCGAGAGCTCAGTAGTAGTAGCAAGGATACCAAACACCTCCACATAGGAAACAACCACAAGACAACTACGTCAGCAAGACGAAATCAACAAAAAATGACCAAAGGAGGGCACTCACTTGAACAAGAAGCACAACAAGGTCATCCTCCATCATTTATCAACTAAAAAAGCTAGGCACAGGTATGGAACATCATCCAAACTCTTCCTCGAGTATGATATGATAAAAGTGTAAGGAATGTGAAAAAGTTTTTTTATAAGCTGGAGGTGGCCAGTTAACTTGGCCACCCTTAGCTTGAAGAAAAAACGTAAACTCTGAGTCAGCATGCCATGTTGGAATGTCACATCAAGGAGCATCATTCAAAAAGGTGGTCGATTTAGTTATGTGAGAGTGGGTGTTAATTACGAGGGGAGGCTGCATGATCACCAGTGGTGGGTCAATGGTCCCAATGATGAAATCCCATACTACTTCTAGCCAACACATCGCTCCAAGGAATTGATCATAAATAGCAAAAATTCCAAAATTTCATGCACCCATTGTTCATTTACAGATCAGAGAGACCGAGACCACCTTAGAGAGCCATCAAGGAAGAAAACCCTGTTTTCGCCATCCTATAGGAAACAAGGCTATAGGAAACTACAGGAAACTCAAGGAGCTACAAGAAACACTGGAAATTCACAAGAAATTTGCAAGGGGGTGCCTAGGGTTCCAGTTGGACAACAATTCTCATCATCAAGAGCATCACAGTAAAATGTAGGTGGCCCATCTCTCCTGTGATTTTGACTTGATATCTAGGGAAGAAAGAAAGGTACAAGTCTAAAATTTTCTAGTAACTACAATGGGCCTGGGGTTTAGACAAAGTTTTGTGAGGCTTAAACAATATTGGGTGGAGATAGGAAAGAGTAAAAACTGCAGTCATTTGCCAAAAATAATAAACTCTCAGTCACCTTGAACTCACACTAAGGCTAGCCTACAAAACCTCCTACAATCAACTAACCAGAGAAGACAAATGGGAGCAGTACTGAACTAAAGAGAACCCACAAACACATTGAAGATCCACCTTCATCCCCCTATGGTATATATATTAAAGAGGCATCACTAGTTGGGAATATTTGAGTTTCTCAGAGGGTATGATGATGATATGGCTCTGGATTTTTCCATGGCACTCAACCATCAGGCTAGAACTAGTGCTACTACTATGGTGAGGGGGTTTCCAATTACAATCAATCCTAAGGTGATCAACAGAGTCACCACACTTCCTCAAGGAGTGCAATGGAGAGAGGAGGGTAATGATAACAACACTTTTGCTAAGAAAACCATTTTCCTAGATGATGAAGAGCAAATTGAGGACAAAAATAGGGTCAGAAGGGAGAGCCTTCTCAATCCTTGGAATGAGGTGAGCTATCACGTTGTCAAATACATTTATTATGAAGGGAGGCTTAGTGTAGTCTATGGATACCAATTTAGACTCCTCCATGAGTTGAGATTTGGAGAGGAGCTACCCATAAACCAAAGACTTAGTGTGCCTTATTTTCTGTTGCAGTCAATGATAGACATTATCCAAAACATATAATAAGGGAAACATAGGCAATTGGCACATCATGGACTCATTAATCTAATACTAGAGGATACCTTGAGCCAATTCAAAATTCCTATTCTATGGTCCACATTTAGAGACATGGACAGAGAGGCTATAATTGAAATCCAAGTCCTTGAATATTATAGGGACCCAACCTCTAGTGGTGAAGAGGAGGCAGAACAAGAAGAGGAAGAAGAAGAAGCAAAGAAAGAGACATATAAATTAGAGGATGAGGAAGGAAAATAAGGAGAAGAAGATAAAGGTGAAGAGGAAGAGCAAAGGGAAGAGGGAAGCCCTGAGGAACATAACAAAGAAGGATATGAATCTCTGAGGTTGACCCCTGGACCCACTAATAAGGAGGCAATTTCTACCTTGACTTCCTTAAACACACCCATCAAGTAAAAAGGGAAAAGATAGAGGAAGACTCCCCTCTATTTAAAAACAAGGAGAAGCCTCAGGATCAAGTAGGGGAGGCCACAAACACACACAAAGACCCCCATCATAATTGAGGAGTCACCAAAAAAATAGGAAGAGCTAGTTTCCTTGGGAATGAAAGTTGAAGAGGGAACGTCAAAATAAGCTACCCCAAATCCTCCCATCAGCTATTTTGGGAAGCCTGTCATTAGGTCAACATCAACAAAGAAAGAGAAGGTACCTACGAAACTTGGTCAGTTATACAGGAAACATAGAAAAAACTACAGGAAGGAAAAAAGGGGCAGAGGGAAGGCAAGGAAGAAACGCCACAAGTGTAGGAGGGGAAAACTCCTCTAAAAACATCCCCAAGAGCTATAGGAGCCTAGCCCATAGCCAAATATGATCTCTTACTACAAGTTCTTTGAGGGAGGCAAAGTAATACCAAAGAAATTTGAAATCCCTCTCATCTTTGATCTTGAGAAAGAGAGAGGAAGGACACATCGCTGGATGAAAATTTTCAAGTCAAAGAAGGTAGAAGATGTGGGCCATATGGAAGAAAAACTCCTAGAGATGGGAAGGGAGTTGAGTGAGATGAGAGACAGAGAACAAATTATGAGATCTCAACTACAAATAGAAAACACATGGATAAGGAGGTAGTTGTAGGAAAAAGAGAGCTAATTGGCCACCATGGCAAGCCTCTCCATTGAGGCACTTCAGTGTAGGATGCCATCAATATCATATGCACTATACCTCAAGGATCAATGACTGTAATTTTAGGTCACAACACTAGCACAATAGGGGACTATGCCTTTCCAAGACTATAGACAATTCATTGAAGTATGTGATAAGAACACCCTGAAAGTGTTGGCTTGTTGGGGCCTGACCCAAGTTCAGAGGAGAATTAGCCAAACAAATCCCAGTACCAATAGCCCTTTTGGAAATAGATCATGAAGAATAGACTGAGGTCTCACCTAAAGTAGTATGGGAGGGCGCTAGAACCAGGTTTCTACACCCTAGGGATGTCTGATGGGTTCCAAGTGGTCTGTTGTTTTGACCCTGTACGCACGTCGCTACGCGCACTTATCAGTATCTTGTAGCTTGTGATGCTGTCTTCACACAGCCCTACTTGGGGGCCAAACAATGTTATTACCCTAGTCCTTACTACTAGCCCAATAATAGTTGATTAACTTAGCTTATTTTTATGCTTTCAGTTATACTTAACAATATTCACAACTCATACATGTGTGCGTAGTAAATAAAAAATATAATTGCAAATGAGATCAAACATGTAATAACTTAGTATAGATGCACAGAATTGGTAACAAAAACTTTCTTTATTAATATTTTCTCCAGTTACAGACTCGACTCCGCCCCATGCACTCAGTTGTAGGGGTCCATGCACTCAGCTGCGGACTCTACTAGGCCTCTACATGCTCAGCTACAGAGCCTCTTCCTACTACTACGACCCAAGATACACATAGACACTTGCTTTTTACTTCTATCTCATTCTATCCATTCTATTCTATCTTGATCTCCTTCTCCTTACAACTTAGAGCCTTGCTCTTATTTATACAATCCCATGGTCCATGGACCATGGGTAGGCCGACATTACATTCAAACTTAGGGAAGACAACCCTATGACTCTAAACTACATTCCGTGACTGCAATTCACAGGGCTTTACAATCATATAACTCAAAACTTGGGCTTTGAGCCCCAAAACATGCTATGGGGGGATTCCATGCCCAACAGACCCCCAATAAAAACATCATGACTCGCCCTCGAGTCACTCTATCGATGCGACGATCTTGGTGCGGAGTCCCTCCAACTGTTCTCGTATAGTGCTCATGTCTGCAATGCACTAAGCTACTACTTGTTGAACCTGCTACATCTGTTCTTCTGAGACCTTCGTGTCTGAATTGTGTCCTTACATTTGTACTAGCATCTGCTGCGTATGTCTATAGTCCCAAGCCCTTGTCTAGCTCTTCGGGTCACAAAGACTATGCTTTGGTCGATTAGTCAGATAGGCGACCCACCTGTGTAGGGATTCAAGCGACTCCCATTTACTTTTCTTGGGAATGGTTCTCCATTTAGTTTTACTAGATGGATCATGCCTCTATCTGTGACGTCCTTAACCACGTATGGTCCCAACCAGTGCATTCTAAATTTTCCTGGAAATTTTTCAAACTTACTTTCATACAACAGCACTAAGTCATTTGCCTTGAAGGTGCGCAACTTGATATGGCAATCGTGCCAGGCTTTTTCCCATTGCTTTTGTACCTTCTGATGAAACCTAGCAAAAAACCGTTCTTCCTCAAGTTATTCCAATTGCGCAAGCCTTTCCTCCATAGCTTCGTGGTCCGCCATACCTGTGAGTGCTACTATGCGCAAACTAGGTACAATACATTCCATTAGTATGACAACTTCCATGCCATAAACTAACAAGAAAGGTGTTTATCCCATCAGTTTCTTGCATGTTGTCCTATAAGCCCATAGCACAGCAGGTACGCATAGCTCCCAATCGTTTCGCTGCACATTGTACACTTTTGTCAGCACAGTCTCCAGTATTTTGTTGAATGCCTCTACTGTCCCATTAGCTTGTGGGTGGTACAGTGTACTTTTCTGATGATACACCTGGAACTCTTCTGTGAGCACATTAATGGTTTCATTCAAGAAATATGTTCCACAATCACTCATTAAGATTTTCAGATAGCCAAATTGGGTCAACACGTTTTTTAACAAAAACTTTGTAGCCGTAGTGGCTATGCAGTCTTTGACCGGCTGCGCTTCCACCCATCATGTCAGGTACTACATCGTGGTGATGATGTAGCGCATGCCTATCTATCCTTGAGGTTTGATTTGTCCCACAAAGTTGATTTCCCAATTTTCAAATGTCTGCAGTGTCATTTGTGGATTTAACAATATCTCATCCATTCGTGACGGTTTTCAAGTCCTTTGACATATATCGCAAGCCTTATAGTGCGCTTTTGAATCCTTGTGTAGGGTTGGCCACCATAACCCTGCACGAAGAATCTTTTGTGTGGTCGCACGTCCTACATAGTGTCCTCCTGCAGCACCCCCATATGCTTCCACAAGGATCTGACTTCGTTCAAATTAAGGTATGTATCTTCACAACACCTCATCATTTCCATTTTGTATAGGTGCCCCATGATGACAGAAAAATCTGTCGTGCGCACCACCAATTCCTTTTTCTATTGGACGGAGTATTCCTTCGGTGCACTCCCTATTGTTAGAAAATGGATTATATCTTTGAAGTGCCTATCCGCGATGCGCACCACAAAGAGTTGTGCATCAGGTAGTCCCTCCAAATTAGTGGGTTCCTCACCTGTCTCAATTCACGACAAGTGATCTGGTCCTACGTTCAAGCATCCCGGCTTTACTACGAGCTCAAAATCATATTCTTGGAACAATAAAATCCACCTACATATGCGCCCCCCCCCCAACACAGGCTTATTGACCAGGTATTTCAGTGTGGAATGGTCAGTATACATCTTGAAATGTCCTCTAAGTAAATAGTGTTGGTATTTTTGGAGTGCGTACACCATCGCCAACCCCTTTTGCTCGGTGGTGGAATAGTTCTTCTCTACTTTGGACAATCTTCGACTTGCGATAGGGTGATATAAGCCTTCCTTGCCCTCCTGCATGAGCACTGCTCCCTGCGTGATACACGATGCATCAACATGGACATGAAAATCTACATCCCATTTTGGGAAGACTGGGATTGTAGCGGAGGCCAATTTCCTCTTCAAGACGTCCAAACTTTTCATACAATCGTCATTCCAGCAAAAAATAATGCCCTTTTTCAATAATTTTACCATTAGCACAGTGATTTGGGCATAGCTTTTGATAAACTTTCTGTAGTATCTAGTGTGTCCCAAGGTAGCGCGCAGCTGTTTAACAGTTCGCAGTGCTTCCAAATTTAGAATAACTACAATCTTCACAGGGTCCACCATCAGTCCTTGTTTGTAGATGACATGTCCCAGCAGGTTTCCAAAGGGAACGAGGAATGTACACTTCTTAAGGTTCACCGCAATCTCATGTTAGTGGCAAGTATCTTGCATCAAGCGTAAGATTGTTACATGGTGATTATTTAATCCGAAGATATTCTAATCATCCAGATAGGCCTCCAAGAACTTGTGGATGTATTCTTTGAACGCAGCAACAATGATGCGCGAAAAGATGGTTGTCGCATTCTTCAATCCAAATGGCATAACAGTGTATTAAAAGCAACCCCATTCCATTGCCAAGGTCATTTTTCTCCTGTCTTCCAGTGTGATCTTGATTTGATGGTACCCTGAGAACCCATCCGCGAACGAGTATGCTTCCTAGCTACCAACAATTTCCAATACTTCATCTGTGAACGGTGTTGGGAATGGATCATGTACATAGGCGTTGTTCAGCTTCCTAAGGTCCACGCATATTCTTATTTCACCCTTCTACTTTTTCTCCTCCACCACCATAGGACTCACCCAGTTGGATTCTTCCACTGGCTCAATAATTCTGGTTGCGAGCATTTTTTCTAATTCTTCGCAGACCTTTTCCTTATATTTTAGATTCAAGTTGTAAGGCCTCTACTTAACCAGCTTCACATCGAGTTTTAGGGTGATCTTCATCATTCCTAAGTCACCAACAATTCCTTTTAAATTTATAATTTTGGTTGGGAACAAGTCTTGGTATTCGCAGAGTAACTTAGTGACCTTATCCACCAAGGCATCATCCCAATAGTCTGCAAGCATGGCATACTTTGGTTCTGCCTCTATTCCAATGTTTACTTGCTTTGTTTTTAGCGACGCAGTGACATTGGGATCCTCAATCAATGGTCCTCGAACCTCGTGACAACCTTCCCTTTCTGGAATGTTAATATTTCATGGGTCCTCATCATCCTCCTCAACATTTACATTGTAACACTAGCACGCAGCCCAGTTGTGTCACCCATTCTCACTGAAGCACTTCCATTGGCTCCTGGGGTATTTTGAAGATAGCTACTTTTATTGCCTGTAGCGCATCATCAACAGTATCCAACCAATGATCTTCAAACATGAAAGTTAACATAAATCCCTCGTGCAGGAGATTCCATTCACCCATACCATGGCAAAGATCCATCTCAGTAGACCAATTCATGGGTATGACATCTAGGGTATGATAGAACAAATGCACCCATTTAGGCTGTGGCTCTTCCCCATAGACCTTCATCCATTTCACGAGGTGTGTACGTGGATCATCACATCTGTCATACTTGTCTACTAGCCACATCTACAGTTTCCCAAATCCTAGGCACATCATCCTTCTGCATCTGCGCCTATCCTCAAAGCTTCTCTGATGTGTACCCCACAACCTTGCGGGCATAGTGCACAGTGTCGATTTCAAAGCATCAAACCACTGCTATTCTAGTACTGTGCTTTCAAATTTGTTCAAGAATTCATCCACCACTGTCAGCTCATCATACATAGGTAGATCCCTTACCTCTGTTGTCACACAGTGTAGTGATCTTACCATCATGTTGTAATTGAGCATGGTTACCTCATGCAGCCAGTTCTGCCATCGTTCTGTTTCCTCATCCAAACTTGATGTAAAGGAGCTTTTGTGCTCCCATGAAATCTGGCCATACGCTGTAGGATTCTGGAGCATAAAAACTTCTAGATACAGAAATATATATATATAAATACTTTATTATTGATGAATAGATAGATGATGTTTGATTACAATGGGGCTCCTGGCTTAAATACCGCCATGGACACCCTTTGGGAAAGGGCATGATCTTATGATCGTGCCCTTTCGCTTAACTAAACCTAAATTAAATAATAAACCTAATATTAACTATTTTTTTCATAACATTGCCTTCCTCTCGAAAGAATGCTTTGTCCTTAAAGCATACGTAACGACGAATGTTGTTGACAAAATGCTTCATTCTCCCAAGAAGCTTCTTCTTCGGGCAAGTCCTTCCACTTGATCAGATATTCCTTGATAGTACGATAACGAAGCTTCCTTTCTCTAGTAGACAAAATACCTTCTGGTTCTAAAATGACTCTTCCCTCATCATCTAGGGCTGGAAGTGTTGTTTGCGCTGTTTGATTGTTACCTAGGGCCCTTTTAAGGCAAGATACGTGGAAGACGTTGTGAACACGACTTGTCTCTGGAAGGCTTAACCCATATGCAACTTGGCTAATCTTTTTGTTGATCTGATAAGGTCCATAAAACTTTGGTGCCAATTTGTTTTTTCCTTTCTGTTTTAAGGATAATTGTTTGTATGGTTGGAGCTTCACAAATACCCATTCTCCAACTTCAAACTCTCTTTCGGTTCTATTACGGTCTGCTTGTTGCTTCATACGATTCCTTGCATTATTTAGATTTTCTTTTAATATTTGGACGATTTTCTGTGTTTCTTCTAGTTGATCTTTAACAACAGGTAGATTTGTTTGGACCATAGCTAGATCTTTCCATTTCGGGGGTTCATATCCATATAGGGCTTGAAATGGCGTCATTTTCCCTGATGTATGATAGGTGGAGTTATACCACCATTCAGCAAGGTGTAACCATTGAGCCCATTTATTTTGTTTTTCTGTAGCGTAGCAACGTAGGCAGGCTTCCAAACATTTATTGACAACTTCTGTTTGGCCATCTTTTTGCGGGTGATAAGCGGAACTCATATTTAAGTAAGTTCCTACATGGTTGAACAATTCCTTCCAGAAATTACCTTTGAACTTGGCATCTCTATCACTTACAATGACTTTTGGAAAACCGTGCAACTTATATATATTTTTGCAAAATATTTCAGCGATTTCTTTTGCTGCGTATGACTTCTTTATTGCCATAAAGTGAGCATATTTGGTGAGTCTGTCGACTACTACGAAAATCTTGTCCTTGCCTTCAGATACTGGTAATCCTTCGATAAAGTCCATTGAGATTTCTTCCCACTTCTGATTTGGAATGTTTAAGGGATGAAGTAATCCTGGTGTCGTAATATTTTCGCTTTTATTCCTTTGACATGTGTCACACTCTGCTACATACTTTTGAATATCACGATTCATTCCCTTCCAAAAGAAGGATTGACGTGCATTGTAGTAAGTCTTAAAGAATCCTACATGACCAGGTGACGGTGAGTCATGTAATTCCTTGAGTATTTTAAACTTAAACTTGGAATTTGTACTTAGATATATTCTTCCCTTATACCATAGGATATCATTCTTCCACTCAAATTTTGAGTTATTGGGAAAATTATTGATTATTGCTGTTACTTCTGGATCCTTGGCATACTCACTTCGAATTTCGTTAAGCCACTCAGGAACAACAACCGACATTGCAAGTAGTGTTGGTTCTTCATCTTGCATATGTGTTTTCGGCTTTTGACCAAAATATTTGTTTGAATTTCTTTTCGGCTATTTTTGCTTTTCGTCTTGCTACTTCTATTGATGAAATGTCATGCATCTCAACACAATGTGATGGGAGATTCACTAGATGGATGCCAAGACAACATTCTTGAAAGGGGTGGTAGAAGAAGAGGTGTATATAGAATAGCCCGAAGGCTTCGAGGCTCATGAAAAAAGAACTCATGTATGCTAGTTAAAGCAAGCCCTGTATGGGCTCAAGCAGGCACCCAGAGCATGGTATGGTCAGATTGATCAAGAGTGATGTTGATCCCAATCTCTACTATCTGATGGTGGAGAATGGGCCACTTATTCTAGTATTATATGTAGATGACTTATTTCTAACAGGGTCATCTGGGCTTATAAAGGATTGCAAGAAGAATCTTGAAGCAGAATTTGACATGGTATATGGGGTTCATGCATTATATTCTAGGGTTGGAAGTTTGGCAAAAGAACGGGGAGATCTTCCTTGGGTAAAGAAGATATGCTACAGAGATTCTGAAGAGATTCAGAATGCAAGATTGTCGGCCCATGTCTACGCCTATGATCACCAACTGGAAGAAAATAGATGCATCAGGAGACAAAGTGGACCCCACCTTGTACAGACAACTCATTGGGTCGCTCATGTATCTAGTCAACACTAGGCCTGACATTTGTTTCACTATCAACACCCTTAGTAAGTCCATGGTGGAACCAAAAAGGTTACATTAGGCAGCAGCTAGACACATTCTTAGATATGTGCGTGGAACAGTCGAATATGGGTTGAAATACACCCGAGGAGATGATGTTAGATTGAGTGGATTCACAAATTGGACAGGTAGTTCAATAGGCCGGAAAAGTACCTTCGGGTATTGCTTCAGCGTTGGATCAGGAATTATCTCTTGGTGCAGCAGGAAGCAAAAGTCAATAGCTCTAAGCTCAACAGAAGCATAATATATGGCATCCATCACAGCTACATGCGAAGCCATATAGCTTAGAAAACTGCTTGTGAGTTTGTTCAGAACAAGGATGAAAGCGACCAGTGTTTATTGCGATAATCAGAGTTGTATCAAACTCTCTGAGAATCTAGTATTTCATTATCGGTTGAAACACATTGACATCAGATGTCACTTCATCAAAGACTGTGTTCAGCGTGGGGCAGTATAGCTGCAGTATGTCCCCACAGGAGATCAAGTAGCAAACGTACTAACAAAAGCTCTAGGAAGAGTTGAGTTCATCCAGTTCAAGGAGCAGATGGGTATGGTAGAGAACCCATTTCAGTAACAGAAACAGATGGTTTCTCAATTGCAGCTGCAGCAGATGAGAGGGAGTTGCATTGCAGATGCAGTGTTGGCAGTAGTTCAGCAGAGTCAGCAGCAACACTGATGCAGCATTTGCGCAATAGTTGGTGGGCAGTGATGTCAAACATCAATAGCGCGGAGGGAGATGTTACAGAGTCGGAGTAATGCTTCAGCAAGTTGCATTACTAGAGCACATTCCTCGCTAAGAGGGAGTGTTGATTTCTGGTAGCATCAGATGTGCTCTAAGCCTCAAAATTTGCAGGGAGGCTAAGACACATGTATTTTAGAATACCCAGAAATCGTTTTGGAAAATTCCACTAGGAGACAGTTTTATTAAAATAAATAATTATTTTTAAGGGGTGCCAAAGTCTAAACTTAGGAAATTAAAATAATTAAAGGGTATTAATGAAGTTGGGTGTGAATCTTCTAAAAGAAGATGGAGATTGAGTCAATATGATCTGAGCAATTGACTAGAATCTAATCTGGGTCGTTGATTACACAACTAGAAGATTATAAGATGGACTTCGATGGGCATTTGGAAAATACACCAAGCAGATACTCAGTTGCCCAAGTAGATCGATTTTCTCACTCGCTGAAGTTCGGCAAGAGGAAATCGAATCAGAGGGAGAGTTGCATGTGAGAGAGAGAGGGTATCAGCAATAACTGAGGGTGCAAGAAACGGCAGGAAGAGTCAGTGTAGAAGAGGGACGCAGATCACCAGTGCAGAGATAGTGATTATAATTAATAATTTATTTATTTAAATAATATTTTAATATTTTATTTAATTATTATGACTTTAAGTTCATAACATTGCCTTCCCCTTAAGATGCTTTGTCCTAAAGCATAGGTAAGCCTAGGTGTTGATGCACGAAATGTTCTGCTTCCCAAGATGAATCTTCCTCTGGTAACCTCTTCCATTTGACGAGGTATTCCTTTATTGTCTTGGATCGTAAAACCTTCTCTCGGATAGCGAGTATACCTTCAGGTTCAAGGACTATTCCTCCTTCATCGATCTCAGGTATTTCTGTTTGTGTTGTTTGGTTTTGCCCTAATACTCTTTTGAGACTTGATACGTGAAAGGTATTATGGATTCGGCAATTGTCTAGTAACTTTAACCCATAAGCTACACTACTTATCTTTTTGATTATCTAATATGGTCCATAATATTTAGGTGACAATTTATTATTCCCTTGCTATTTTAGTGATAGTTGCTTATATGGTTGGAGTCTAACAAAGACCCAATCTCCCTCCTCGAACCCTCTTTCAGAGCAGTGTTAGTCGGCTCATTGTTTCATTCTATTACGAGCCATGGTTAGATTTTCTTTCAGTAAGTTGATGATCCTTTGACTTTCTCCTAAGTGGCCTTTAACTGCTGGTACCCTAGAATCCAAGAGTGCAAAGTCCTTCCACCTGGGTGGTTTGTAAACATATAAGGCTTGGAAGGGTGTCATCTTAGTTGACGTGTGGTACGCGGTATTATATCACCATTCTACCAGGTGTAGCCACTGTGTCCATCTGTTTTGTTTGTCTATAACGAAACAACGAAGATATGTTTCCAAGCATTTATTAACGATTTTGGTTTTCCCATTTGTTTGAGGGTGATAGGCCGAACTCATATTGAGGTATATTCCTGCTTGATGGCAGAATTCCTTCCAAAATTTTCCTTTAAACCTTACATCTCTATCGTTGACTATGACCTTAGGAAACCCGTGTAGTTTGTAAATCTTTTTACAAAACACATCAGCAATTTGTTTAGTTGTGTCAGTGTTTTTAATAGCCATAAAGTTGGCATATTTAGTGAGCCTGCCGACTACTACAAATATTTTATCCTTTCCGTCAGATGTAGGTAGTCCTTCAATAAAATCCATTGAAATCTCTTCCCACTTCTGATTTGGAATGTGTAGTGGATGTAGCAATCCTGGAGTTGGAACATTTTCGCTCTTGCTTCTTTGACAAATATCACATTCTGCAACATATTTCTGAATTTCCTTGCTCGTACCCTTCCAATATAATGATTGTTGGATGTTGTAGTAAGTCTTGTAGAATCTGACATGTCCCACTGCAGGCGAATTGTGAGACTCCTTTAGTATTTTCACCTTAAATTTGGATGCAAGTGTTAAGTAAATTCTCCCCTTGTACCATAAGATGTCATTTTTCCACTCAAAGTTGGTATACTGACTGATATTGTTAATCATGGAGCCACAATCCTTATCCTTGGCATATTTGGCTCGTATTTCGTCCAACCATTCCGGAATAACTATCATGGTGGCACATGTTGTGTGATCGTCATCTTTACATGAGAGTGCATCTGATGCGACATTCTCCTTTCCCTTTTTGTGTAATATTTCTAAGTTGAAAGCTGACAACTTCTCCATCCACTTCTGTTGTTCTGTTGATAATGTCTTTTGCTGAAGTAAGAATTGAAGACTGTTGTGGTCGGCTCGGATTGAAAATTTACTTCCAAGCAAATATTGGCGCCATTTCGTCAAAAGCTTGTATGATGGCAAGCATCTCCTTTTGGTATGTTGATTTTAAGCCTTCTCGTTTATTAAGTTTCTTGCTCTCAAATGCTATAAGGTGGTTTTCTTGCATCAGTATAGCTCCAATTCCGAACCCAGAAGCATCACATTCGACTACAAACGGTTTGGAGAAGTCAGGAGTTGTTAGTATTGGTGTGGTTGACGCCGCTTCCTTTAATTTCTCAAAACACTTGTCTACTTGGTCATCTCACTTAAAAGCATTTTTCTTTAACAGATTTGTCACGGGTGTGGTTAGATGTGCGTAGCTTTTTATAAATCTTCTGTAATACCCTGTTAAACCTAAAAATCCCCTCAACTTAGATATGCTCTTGGGTTTGGGCCATTCTTTGATTACCTTGATTTTGTTGGGATCCACTTGGACTCCTTCCCTTAATATAATATGACCTAGGTATTCAACTTCCTTCTGCCCAAACGTACATTTTGATAGCTTGGCGTAAAACTGATTCTTTTCCAACACAAACAACACTTCTTCTAGATGTTTGAGATGTTCTTTCCACGTCTTACTGTAGACTAGAATATCATTGAAGAAAACTAATACAAAACTTCCTAAGATAAGGGTGAAAGAGCTCATTCATGGTTGCTTGGAAGGTGGTGGTGCATTTGTTAATCCAAATGGCATGACCTTGAACTCGTAATGCCCTTCATGAGTCCTGAATGTTGTCTTTTCGACGTCTTCTAACCTTACTCATATTTGGTAGTAGCCTGATCTTAGATCTAACTTGGAAAAATATTTTGCACCGTGTAATTCGTCTAACATTTTATCAATGAACGGAATCGGAAAATTATGCTTAATAGTGATTTTGTTTAAGCCTCTATAACAATGTTGCATGAAGCGGGGACAAAACAGGGACGTTTTTTGGAAGCAGGGACGCAAAAGCATCATTTTCCAAAAATCTAGGAAGCAAAGCATCTCATAAGCGTCTACTATATATATATATATACATTTGCATTTATATTAAAAAAACATCCAAAATACCATATCACTTGTAGAAGACATGAAAACATGCATATTTTTACATAAATCAAGATAAATATGGCATCCATTGTACATCAATCATTAATCATTCCAGCATCAACCATCTACAATCTAGATTCCTCTTCTCTTGTCTAGCCTTTGCCTCTACTTCAATTCTATAGGAATTTTAGTCAATATTACCTAATTTTGTTCAATCAGCTTAATCCAAGCCTTATAATATGGTAGAGAAAGCTTAACATGCCTGATCAATGATTTTGACTTGAGTGAAGGCCCAAGGGTACATAATTTCTAAGGCCATGACAAAGGATTTCAACAATCAATAACACCAACACTGGGGGGTACATATAGGGCTTGTTGCTCTTGATTAAATGCCAATCACATGCCCTCACACATGATATAATCCAATGAAACACCACAATCCCATTGATCCTGAAAACAGTTAAGTCTGTTGAATTTTGAATGGGATATGAAATTCTATTTTCTCCATATGAAGTTCGATGAAGTTGGAACCACTCTCAAACATCCTGAGTCATTTCATGGTAATGTTAAAAATTTAAGTAAAAGGATGTAAACAAAAGATAAAGAAGAATGTCACTTTTACTTTAAGAATTTAACGTTACCATTAGGGAGCGCCTTAGGAGTATTTGGAAAGTGTAGTTCCTCACAGAACAATTTGAAATTTCCAAAAACAAAAAATGCCCCGTAGAACCGTCCACCTTCTCTCGGATCCGCTCGCGATCCGCGGTGGATACATGCCCGAACCTCCACAGATCCACACCCGATCCTTTCTGGATTCGCGGATTGAGAAATAGGAACTACGGATCGAGCAGTAGGAGCCGTAGATCGAGGCCCCACAAATCCATTTTTGCAGGAACCGCCAAAAAAAAGACGATCCACAGATCCGATTTTCCGATCCGCGGTTCCGCCGAAGGATCGGTGGCAGATCCATACGGGACGCGGATCTACCTTTGGACCCTTTTTTTTTGGGGGGGCGGGCGGTTCTTGCAACACTGCTCTGTGATCTATACATAATTGGAAAGATCCGTCTTTTTTTCTAACCAATACTACGAGTGTAGCATATGGACTTCTACTCTTTGTAATGATTCCATGCTTTAGCAGGTCTTGAATTAAGCGTTCTATTTCTGTCTTGAGGTGATGGGGATAGTGATATGGTTTAACATTAACTGGAGTTTATTTTGGTTTGACTTCGATAATGTGTTCAATTTCCTTTCCGATGGTAACGTCACTGGTAGATCTTGGAAAACCTTCTCGTATCTCTGGATCAAGGATGAAATTTATGATGGTTGATGAGCCCCTTCTGTCGATATCAATTCCAAGTGCTGACATTGTGCAAAAAGTGTTGGTGCCCCCTTGCGAATAAGCTTCTTCATTTGTTGAGCGGAGATGACTTGCGTAGGTGGTGCCTAAAACCCGAACAACTGATATTTCCTTCCATCCCATTTGAATCTAATGAATTGTTTTATGTGGTTTGATGAATATGTGCCCAGTGTACTTAACCATTGTACCCCAAAACAATGCCTACTCCTAGGGGAACTGTATAAAAACTGGACTCCATTGCATAGTCACTTAATTGCAACTTAACCTTATTGCACTTGCCCACCCCATCTATACATTTTCCATCTACTACCATAACTTTTAAGTCTGCCACTGGGTAAGCAAAGATGTTCAGTCTTTTTGCAACATTGACATCTACAAAGTTGTGCATAATACCTGAGTCCACTAGAACAATAACGCTTTGCTTCTTGATGTGACCTTTAAGCTTCAATGTCTGTGGTTGAGCTATCCCTGTGATGGATGCTATGGAAATTCGTGGCATATCGTCGTCTAATTCTGGGCTAGGGTTTGCGTTTTTTTCATTGTCCTCTTTGTCAGAGCTGTCTTCTGAAGATTACTCTCCTTCTTTAGCTTCAGAGTTGTACAATTTTTGTGTTGCACACTTGAGTCCTGTGTAATACTTGTCTCCGCACTTCCAGCATTTGCCATCCTTTTTCCTTTCAACATTAGATTGTTGTTTTCCTTCACTTCGTAATAGTGGTGGAACGTACTTACAAGTATTTTCTGATGAGGGTTTACCTACCTTCCCTTTGGAATAGCTGTTAGTCCTGTCGTTACTGGCATATGGTGCTTTGTGAAGTTTATATTTCCGCTCGATAATTATGGCTACGTGTCTGGCCTCCTCAATAGTTTTTGGCTTATGCAATTTTAATTATTCGCGAATGTAATCTTTAAGGCCACAACGATACATTCTTAGCAGCTCCTCATCTAAAAACCCTCTCTGCCTTACTGCTAATACTTCCCATTCGTGAGTGTATTCACTCACTGATCCTTTTTGCTTCAGGTGAACAAATCTCTCATAGACATCATCCTCCTCCTTGTCATGAAGCCTTTTTAACAAAGCGTTTTTAAGGTTTTGCCAATTGAACAAGCAACCCATGCATTTAGACAACCACCACAAAAACCAATCGTATGCTTCTGCTTCTAAGTAGTTGGATGCAGTCATGACTTTTTCTTGTTCGCCGAGCGGAGGGTTTGCTAAAAAAAATTGCATCCATCTTATTTACCCATACAATAGCGCCTTTAAAGTTTTTACCATCATTCTTCGGTAATTCATTTTTGATTTTAAGATGGTTCCTTCTAAAAGATTGCTTTCCTTCTAAGTGAATTTGGGGTATTTGTTGCTTCTCACGCCTCAGGTAGTCATGCTCTAGAGAAGTCTCCCCTTCCGGAGTCTCGAGACTCTGTAGCTGAAGGTGGAATGGTCTCTCTGAAGCGCCGGCACATCAAATTTTTTAACTAAGATATATCGTTGGCCATCTGGTCCTACTTACTAATTGACTTCTCGACATTATCCAGGCGTTTATTCAGCTTGTTGATGTCCTCTTGAACCTTTTTCATATCGTCATTGTTGTTGGCCACCATTTTACTCTGTTTTTTCTTGAAGACCCAATTTTATTTTATTTTATTTTATTTTATTTTTTATTTTTTTTTTTAAATTAATTAAAATATAGTTATTATATTATAAAGTTTTAAATGATATACGAATCAATTTTTTTTTAAAGTGAGTGGATGTCACCCTTCGGTCACGTCCATTGACCCTGGCCTGACCCGTATTCTCTGCGTAGAAATACCGTGGCCACAGGATTTGTTTACCAGCGAACCTTGAACGGAACACGGTGGCAACTCGCATACATTCTTGCAGACTCACCCATGCAAACGTCCTTGCTGAATTCACCCACGCTGATTCACCCACAGTATGTTGGCCACACGAAACCGCACAGCTGTTTGGAGAGAAGCCGCCTTGCAGCCACAGAGCACAGTGCACTACTGTTCCAATGTATGCAGACCCAAAACCACAGAGCAAGTCGCGGATGGAAGCCTCGTAGGGCCTGATGGCTAGCAGGATGTCGTGGGTGTCACCAGTCTAAGGTTGGCTCTGATACCACAGTTAGAGTTTAAAAACTAAATTGTTGTAGACTATAATAATACATCAGATGGCTGAATGTAATATATTTATTATTAATTGATAAAATTTTAATGATTGTTACAAGGCTGAGGCAGTGCTCCTTAAATAGGAGTTAACTGGCCATGCCTAATCAGAGAGACATGTCCTTTGGGGACTGATGTCTATTCATTAAACTAATTATTTTCTAATTAAATGATTATAATTAATAATTTATTTATTTAATAATATTTAATATTTTATTTAATTGTTATGACTTTAAGTTCATAACATGTAACTAGGTTCAGTCTTCATAATGATCTTTGTCCTTATTTCATTGTATATTTTATGCAAAAGAAAAAGAAGAAAAAGATTTTTTTATTATTACTATTTTAGATAAGCATGTTCTTTTCATGCTTCTAAGATTTGTTGAGTCAAAGAGTCAAAGTCCTATTTGGACCTATTGTAAAGAAAAAGGAAAAAGAATTTTTAAATATGTAATTTGAGTCAAAAACCCCTCTAGATGCCGAGTCAACCCTGCCCCAATGGACATGTCTATTCGAACCCCTCTAGATAGTATAAGTAGAGGAGAGTTGAGCTCATTTGGACACACACAATTCACATGATCTGACCTGAAATTTCACAAAACGAAGGAGGGTCAAAATTTAAAAGAAGGATTTCTTCATGAGCTTGAGTTTGTGGAAGTTCTGCCTTGATGTATCTCTTGTTGAAGATCTGTTTTTGATGATAAATATGTTGTTGGTCTCTTGTTGTTGATGAATTCGCTATGAAGGAGGGTTTGACTTGCCATCTAGAAGGGTCATGGGTCTTGGATATCTCACTTTGATCTAATTCTATAAGAAGAGAAATTTTCTGGGTTTTCCCCTTGGAGGGGTTTTGCCCTAGCTTGGAGCCTATACCTTGTGTTCTTTTGTCTTATGTGATCTTCATGTTTTATTATACCAATTGCTTGATAAAAGAAGGAAAAACATAATAATAAAAACACCAACAAACTCACAAGTAATTATCATGTAAAAAGAAATCTACCTAATTAAAAAACCTCTAGATTTTTGAACATCAACCCCCATAACAATTGTTACAAAGGTTAAAAAGCCACCTATTATGAGGGTACTTGACCCCTGTTATGAATAAAATATATATAAAAATAATTAAAATAATATAAATTGTAATAGTCATAAATAATGATAATTTAACTAGTAATTAGTATTGATGAGGCATGTCTCTAAGGACATGGCCATTCATGAAAAGGGCACCTGCATAGGTATATAACCGGCCCCTCATTTGTAACAATCATAACATCTTATATCTCATATCAATTCTTTTATATACTATTCAATATATATTTTATCTTCAATGGATGTCTTCATATTTCAAGTATTTTGAAGATTACCGCATTTGTACAAACTTTGTTCATAACATTGGTATTAGAGCATTCCTCTGAGTATATGAATTTTGTTCGTAACATTGGTATTAGAGTTGTTTGATCCTCTGGCTGCTCAATCGTTGCACAGATCCAGTTTGATCCGGCCTTTGGCCATCAATTTTCGTCAACTTTGTTGCCATTGCAATTGAAGCGCTTTGCTACACAAAGCTTGGAGTTTCTCCATTTGCTGATTTTGTCAAAGGCCTTCGGCCATTTTAAAAAAAGGAAACAAATTGTATAAAAAAAAACCGAAAAATATCAAAATACAAAGAAAAAAGAGATTATATATTAGAAAAAAGAAGAAGATCAAGATAAATAAAATAAGAATGAAGAAAAAAAAAATATCATATTCATAACACCACCATAACAAGGATGTGCCCGTTACAAGGGACATCAACCCCCAAAACAGATCCCCATTATCCGTAAAAGGATCTAGGGCTGAGACTACCACCAAAGAAAAAAATAAATTAGAAGTGAAATCTATTATCATGTTAATTCTATTAGAATATTTCTAATATTAGTTTAATGCTCATTCTTCTAAATTGTTGCTATTTTCTTTTCTTTAGCAGTTTCTTAGATGAAACTGAATCTCATATAGAAACTTGATGTTTCTATCTTTGTAAAATATCTCTGTATTATTATTGAGTATTGAGCTCAATCAATTCATTGAATTCTTTTGAAAAAACCATATGCGTGTTTCGCACTGTTTTATGGTATCGGAGCCAAGTTTTTGAGTTATTTCTGTTATTCATTTCTAAGATCGAGTCCTCTGTAAGCCAGGTAGCCTTCACTGAGTCTCAGCTTCGGCTTTGCTCATCGTGATAAAAGCTTACAGTCGTCCATCTCGATACAGAAGAGAATAGGTCGAAATAATTCTTCAGTTATTGCTCTCAGGTTTTAGATTCAGTCTTTTTCAAGATCCGGAAGCTCTCGGAGTTTGTCTGGCTTATACACAGTCTCGAAATTTCTTTGTGGCCGGTCCAGATATCGGATTGTGGCTTCCATTCTGCAGCATCACCTGCAAAAAAAATTTTCTGCATCCTGTTGAAAGTATCGATCGGGAAACTGGACGGCAAACAGCGGTTAAAAAAAAAAAATTTCAAACTCGGGATTCCAATATATATCAGTGCGTATTCATTTACTCGTGCACCATTATCAATTGCCGGTGCAGTCTACGTGGTCTACGTGATCTACGAATGCGAATGCGAGCAAGAGGAGTCTACGTGGTAGCATTCCGGAACATCGTGGGACGGACTCACATCGCGTGTCGGGAGGCCATCACCGGTGCCATTAGCGCAGACGTGGAACCTACCGTGTGTCAGGAGGCCATCACCGGTGTCATTAGCACAGACGTGGAATCCACGTAAGCCCGGTATCCAAAAACACGTGATTTAATTCTCTTAAGACCTCCGCCTCCTCTTCATTAACGCAGATACGTCGGTCGGTTTCTTTCAACGGCCCGCACCTGAGGTAGTGGGATCACAGTCGCATATCTGCGTGCTCACTGTGCATAGTATCCCCTCAGCCGTCCGTGGTATCTTCTCGGTCGATCGTGGTATTCCCACTGCTGTTCGTGTTCGTGGTATTCTCCCTGAGGTTTGTGGGATTCCATCTGCGGCTCGTGGTATACCCTCTGCCGTTCATAATCGTGGAACTCCCTCTGCTGTTCGTGGCATTCCTTCTGCAGTCTGTGGTATTCCCTCTGCTGTTCGTGGTATTCCCTCATCGCACTGCTACAGCAGAACCGTATCAATAATTTTTTTTTGAAAATTTTCTGTGTGTTATTTCTGTATACCTGTGATAAAAGGACTGTAACAGAAATTCGATCTCCCTTCCTCAGATCTGGTTAACAGTTGCTTGACACTTTCATATTTATATTTTTGAAATATTTCTGAGCAGCAGCATTAAAAGGTTTTAAAAGCCGGTGTAAACCAGAATTTTTTAAGTGTCTCGGGTGCAGATCGTGACCAGTCCTGAAGCAGAGCTAATTTCTTTGGGACATTTCTCTCAGCTGTGTTTTTAACTAAAACCATTGGCTGAGTCATCTCTGCTTACAAGAAGGATGGCGTCATTAACCAATCTAATGCTGGAAGGTAGTCAACGATTCAATGGCACAAACTACAACATCTGGAAACAAAGAATGTTAACCATTTTTGAATATAGGCGCCTTGACCAGCTTGTTCTCAACAAGGAGCTCCGTCCTGGTACAGCTGGCACTGACCAAGACAAGTTTGATGATCGAAATCGCGAAGCAGTTATGCTCCTCAAGCTCTCTGTCGCTGATGATCAATTACCTCAGATTCCTTCTGGCAAGACCGCTGCTGAGATCTAGCAACTGTTGAAGGACCTTCACGAAACATCCGACAAAAGCCGAGCCTTCTTTCTCAAAAATCAGTTGTTCTCCATTATGATGGACGAACATATATCTCTACAGGAACATCTCAACAAGATTAAAGATATTCAAGATCAGCTAGAAGCCATTGGTCGCACTATGGAGGAAGAAGATTTGGTAGTCATCACCCTAAAAAGTCTACCACCATCTTATGAGCACTTTATCGAAACTTTAAACATTACTGCCACTAATGTTGATCTAAAGTTTCCAGATTTATGTACCAAACTTATGCAGCAGGATCGATGGAAACAACAGTTTGGTGGAGGTGCAGCATCAGCTTCTTCAGAAAATGCCTTTACGGCCAAATATCCGTCATATCAGCAGAAAGTTTCCTCTCAGTCATTTGATCCTGCTAGGAAGAAAACTGTGCAGTGTAACTACTGCCACAAATTTGGTCACATAAAGAAAGATTGCCGACAGAGAATTGCTTCTGAACAGAAGAAACAAGGAGGAATTCATCAGACAGCAAATATAGCAGAACACTCCGAGCAGACAGATTCTGCCTTTTATGCTTTTATGGCTAAAAGGTCTTCAGATCATATTCCATCATCTGCCTGGTACATTGACTCTGGTGCTTCACGCCATTTCTCTCACAGGCGTGACTGGTTTATTGATTTTTCACCTTTCAGTGATTCCGTGGTATTTGGAGGAGGTGAAAAATACACAGTAGATGGCCGAGGTACAGTCCAAATCCAATCTGGTGGATGCACTCTTACCTTCCTGAATGTATACTATGTTCCTGGGATGGAAACTAATCTGCTGTCCGTCAGTCAGATTATGAGGAACTCTCCTCAGCTTGATATAGTTTTCAGTTTGCACAAATGCTCTATTATCGACAGGGAGAAAAATCTTACAGTTACTGTTGGCCTAGAAGATCATGGTCTATACAGACTTCTTGAAACCGGTGATTTTCCAGAAGTGGCTCTAGCAGCACGTGCTTCTCCCATCAGCACTCTATGGCATCAACGATATGGGCACCTAAACATGCAGTATCTCTCTCAGCTTTCTCGGGACGGACTTGTGACAGGATTACCTGATATTCAGACTCAGCAGTTGGGCATCTGCGGCGCATGTCAAGCTGGAAAACAACATCGGTCTTCATTCACAAATGGCGAATCCTGGTGAGCATCTAAGGTACTCCAGCTAATTCATGTTGATATTTGTGGGCCCATGAAAACATCTTCTATCACTGCTTGCAAATATTTCCTGCTTATTGTAGATGATTTTAGTAGAAAGATGTGGGTTTATTTTCTAAAAAATAAATCTGATGCATTCAGTATATTTCAGAAGTTTAAAATCTTAGTGGAAAAAGAATCTAGCTGTGATATCATGACCCTTAGAACAGATAACGGAGGGGGATTTTGTTCTTCTGTTTTTTCCACCTATTGTGCTACTCATGGCATAAAACGCCAGTTCACTACCCCCTACACCCCTCAGCAGAACAGTGTTGTTGAACGCCGCAACCGCACGGTTGTTGAAATGGCTCGCTCCATGTTGCAGCACAAGAATATTCCCAACAAATTTTGGGCTGAAGCAGTATTTACTGCGGTTTATCTCCTTAACAGATCCCCTACTCAGGCTGTTAAAGGGAAAACTCCCGAAGAGGTCTGGTCTGGTCGTAAGCCTAAGATCAGTCACCTCAAGGTCTTCGGCTCAATTGCATATACTTGGATTCCAGCTGCTAAACGCTCTAAACTGGATTCCAAAAGCCAGAAACTCATGATGACAGGGTACAGTGATCACCACAAGGCTTATAGACTAATTGATATTGCTACTGGTCGTCTTAGCTTCAGTCGCGATGTGGTATTTGATGAAGACAGAGGATTCTTTCAGTCCTCTTCTTCTGAGCAGTATCCTACAGATCAGCCTCACAGTGTTCTTCTTCCGGTAGGTCCACCTGATGGGAGGGATGATGCCGTATCAATGTTTGATAATACACTGCCAGAGCATCCTCCGGAAAATAACTCTTCTATAGCTGCTCCTATTGCTCCTGACCCCTCTTCTTCTACTACTAATGTTAGTTCATCTACTCTTCGACCAAAATGGTGGGCTAAAACCATTGGTGATCTTCGGGATGATGAGCTTCTTGAAGGACACACATCTAGACATAAGAGCACTCAGCAGTCTACAGTAAATTTTGCGCTTATGGCTAATATCCACAGTACCTTTGAGCCTCAAACTTACTCAGAGGCTAAAGGTACACCTGAATGGGAACAGGCTATGGACGCTGAATTTCAGAGTCTTCAGAAAAATCACACATGGACTCTGTCTGATCTTCCTGCAGGGAAAAAGCCCATTAGCTGCAAATGGATCTATAAAGTAAAGTACAAAGCCAATGGAACTCTAGATAAGTATAAAGCTCGTCTTGTGGCTCGAGGATTCTCTCAGAAAGAAGGAATTGACTATGAGGAGACGTTTGCCCCTACAGCCAAAATGAGTACCATACGTCTTGTTCTTGCCCTAGCAGCTCAGTTTAAATGGAAAGTTCATCAGATGGATGTAAAAAGTGCTTTCCTAAATGGTGATTTACAGGAAGAAGTATACATGACACAGCCTCCAGGATTCAAGATTGCCGGTCAGGAACAAAAAGTGTGTAGATTAGCTAAAGCTCTCTATGGACTAAAACAAGCTCCTCGGGCTTGGTACATGAAAATTGATCAATACCTAACAGATCATGGTTTTCAACGAAGCCCATCTGATGCAAATCTGTATATCAAAAACACTGATGATAATATCTTGTTTGTGGTTGTCTATGTAGATGACCTTATCATTACTGGCAGCTCTGCACATTTGATCCATGAGATCAAACAAGACTTATGCAGAACTTTTGATATGACAGACTTGGGCCTTCTTCATTACTGTCTGGGGATTGAAGTTTGGCAGACTGAGAATAACATCTTTCTCTCTCAGTCCAAGTATGCCAAAAATCTTATTGACAGGTTCAGAATGCAGGATTGCAAACCCGCCACAACTCCGATGGAACCAGGGCTCAAACTTTCAGCTCAGTCATCTTCTCCTCCTGTGGATGAAACTTTATTCAGACAATTAGTAGGCAGTCTTATTTATCTTACTGCCACCAGACCTGACATCAGTTTTTCAGTCAGCTACATTTCCCGCTTCATGTCCGCTCCTAAAGATGATCATTGGATAGCAGCAAAGCGAGTACTAAGATATGTGCGTGGCACTTCTGATTATGGACTTCTCTACACTCGCAGTTCCGATCCTATCCTTAGTGGTTACACAGATTCTGACTGGGCCGGTTCGGTTGATGATCGTAAATCTACAGCTGGGTATGTTTTTAATCTAGGATCTGGTGCTGTCACCTGGACTAGTAAGAAGCAGCAAGCCGTGGCTCTCTCCTCCACCGAAGCATAATATCG
>APFE031389557.1:62649-80507 GCA_000404065.3 Pinus taeda | reverse complement strand
AACTGGCAAACCCACATGCACGCGCCTGAAACCCTGGCTAATTATTAAATATCTCAAAAATCTGCTCTTTTTGTCCTATCTCGAAGAAATTTACTTTCAATCTCCTTTTTCTTTAAATTTAGAATTTCCACTCCATTCTTGGCTGCTGTAGATCCAAAAGGTCATTGAGTTGCTACTGACGTATTATCTATGCTGCATTAAATTCTAATAATCTGCAATAGAAACCTGCAGCCCTCCTCAAGTTGTATTTCCCCAGATTTTTTCCATTTTAGGAGATCCCAGAATTGAGCAAGAAGCAACTTGGCCCCCTGGGCCCCTGGCCCCCTGTAGAAACAACTTGACAAACTGTTTTGCCATTTTTTGCCAATGCATCAACAGGTTTCAACCAAGCAAAATTCTTCTTCTCTATCATCACTCCTCAAGTGTGACAAGAGAAACGCAAAGAAGAAAAGAAGTACTGGCAATACCAATTTAATAAACTTTTTTTCTCTTGAATGGATCTTGTCTGCAATTATGCTATATAGATCCAAAGAGGCAGACATCGCAAAAATAATCCAAATGAAAATTACGAAGGCAATTACACATTTATTTCAGTAAAAAGAGCATGGAAAGAGATCCATTAAGCTCACCTGTGTTGTATATGGATTGAAGCCTATTCCAAGAGAAGTCACAAATTCCTCTGCCACCTTCTGCCAAGGAACAGCTGGGTATGCTACAAGATGGGCATTATAGTTCCCTACAGCACCAGCCATTTTTCCTAGTAATCTTACTTCAGCAACTTTTTGTCGCTGCTCAGATAGTCTGAAACAAAAGTTTGCCATCTCCTTTCCCAATGTAGTTGGCGAAGCTGGCTGAAATAGTTCACAAAAGACCATATGTTAGGCCAGCCAGATTAAATCTACAACTGGTAGCAAATGCTAACTTAATATCTAGAATGCTGAACTGAAGTATTACTTCCTATACAATTATCAACACTCTGAAAAATAGGCCCGTAAATAAAGAAAGCTATACAGAAAACAAAGAACGATGCTACTCTATGTAGGAATTAAATCATTGCAATATCATGGGAAATAAAACCATTGTAATAGCATGGGAAATGAAAAAAAGATAGTTTATCCTCATAGGATCTGCTCCACATAACAAGGTCATAAGCTTGTACCAGTTTAAATCAGAATAAATCAAGTTTTGACTCACTGCAAAACACTAGAAAAATGCAAAATCATGAGTTACATATATAATGAATTTTAATTTCTTTAAAGCCCGTGGTATATGCCATTGACAATCTGAAGCTTATTAAAACTTAAAAACGTTATGTAATGATATTAAGAAATCGCTGAGAAATCCCCAAGAATTTGACAAACAAAAATTCTAAAAATACGCCTTTCTATTACAGGGGAAATTTTACAAGATAGCTGAAAGAAATAAAACCGAAAATGGAAGGGTATATCCCATGTCCTCTTCCAAAGAACAACTAATGTAGCAATAAACTTGGAATAAGCTAAAGCGTTTAAATATTTGGAATCCTTAATCAGGAGGTAGCTTGGCAAACAGTTGCATGCATACATTTTCTTGCCAAGAGTGACAAGAAGAATGGACTGAACCGACCTCGTTGGAGAAAGCATATATGCAAATAAATCTGTAATCCAGAAGCAGACCCAAATGACCTGTTGAAATTTGGGGAAGCTTTGGGATGAATTTCCCCAAGGATAATCTAATTACCCCAAGGAGAAACCACTTTGCCCCAAAAGAGAATTTGAATTTATTAAAAGGAAATTATTGTTCAGCACTCCTGTCATTATTGTTTGATGTGATATACTTTATTGGGCAAGCAACTATGTCGGCTTCAATATTTGAATTTATGTTTTACCTCCAAATTTACAAGTCGGCCTTGTAATAGTTCAAGTCAGCCTGCCCAAAGGACATGACCCTTCGCATAGAGAAACAACTATAAAATGGCACCTATCCTCCACCATTGGGTATATTCAACTCAGACTAGAGGCAGCCGAGACTTGTAGGACCAAGCCATTGAAGTTCATATTCTTCAGAGAGCATCTTGGTGTGCAAGAGAATGTATCCTTCCCCAAGAGGGAACACTAAGCATATGTTATCCCCGTTTTATGACAATCCATGGACTTGGTGAAGGGGTATGTGCAATGAGGCTTACACTGTTGATCGAGAACACTGAGAATATGCCTTTCACCCATCTTTATGACTAGCCATGGACTTGGTGAAGGGGGTTGTGTAGCTAGACTCTTCGGTGAAGGTACTCCTTAAAGCCAAGGACTTGGCTGAGTACATACACCAATATGCATCCTACCCACAAGTCACCCTTATAAAGGGCTTGCGGACTCGGTTAAGCTTGTTGGGATCAGTGTTTTTAAAACTGGAACCAGTGACCGGACTGGTCCACCTAATGAACCAATTTACCGACTGGAACCGGTCTAACCAAGACTGGTTTGGTCTAAACGAACCAGTTTTAGAAAAATACATTAAATAATTATTTTTTAATGAAAAAACTATTTTTAAGATTTAACACCATGATTCCAAGCCAATAGAGACAAAATATGCAAAGATTGCTCATTTATATACCATGTAAAGGTGAATATATCAAAATGGCACCGAGTGCAATACATATCATCGACAAAATACATGAGCAATGAGGCTCTAAATGGCCTCTAGAGTGCAAAAACAAAGCCTACAAACTATGGGGCCAATGGCCTACTACAAGACGCAAGTCTACATATATGATAATACTATAATGGTGATCAACATTATCACTTGAAACTTCTCATGAGTCATCATGAGCAAACTCAGTTGGTTGAATCTCGGACTCTCGACTCCCAAACTTTGCAGTCACAAACTTCTCTATTGGTTCAATGACTTGAGTCTCAAACTTCTGAAGATATTCTACCCTAATATGCCCTATTATTTCATTTGGTGCTCCACATGGCTTTACATGGCCTCCTATCCCAGCCAAGTGTTGCTTGAACCAGTTAATACCCCCTCCTTGAATGGATTTTTGGCAATATTTGCAGATCATTTTGCCATCAATCATATCACAATGAACCCATGTAGTATCTCTGGCTTTTGGAGACATGATGACTACTACTTAGCTTAAGCTCTGTTGTTCCACTACTCCAGCAAAAACTCAACATTCTCCAAGTTCCCAATCAAACTCACAAACACTCCAAATGAGATGTGTGAGACAAATGAGAGGGAGAGGGGCCTCTTAAAGGCTTGGAGAGAGTGTTTTTGGAGGGAAAGCACCCTTAGTTTCCCTCCAAAACCCCTAAAACACAGTCAAAAAGTCGATTTTTGGGCTCATGGTGGGTGTGCCTCCTAAACGGCCAGTTTACAACCGGTTTGTATCAAACCGACCGGTTCTGTCCTAAACCAGCTGGTTAGGACCGATTTTCGGCAAAAACTGGAGAAGTGCCCCCTCTGACCGGGTTTTTGGCCGGTTTCGACTGGTGGGCCTGCTAATCGGCCGGTTAGACCGGTAATCGGTTAGCAAGGCCGGTTTTGAAAACTATGGTTGGGATTGCCTCCCATCTTGGCCACAAGAGAGAGGAGACTTAGTCGTGTGTGATCATTACCAAGAGCGGACGCACTAGCCATGGACTTGGTTGTGGTAAATTGATCTCCCCTAAGTATTGGATGCAAGAATTCTACCACTTGATCGATGAGAATCAAGTTGGGAGAGGGTCAGTCAGTAAACATAGGGTTTGGATGATCTCTACCAAGGTCATTTATGACTGCCATGGAATTGGTTGTGGTAGATTCATCTCCCCTACTGTCGTGTTGATCATTCTGCTTCTTCTATGGATCAAATCATCATTATTCAGCTAAGATAAGGTCACGGAGCTTCACCTGGAGACCCATAAGGTTTGGATCAGTGTTACACGAAGCCCCCCCCCCAAAGATCAAAACCCCGAAACGCAACCCGTACAGATCCGTGGGTGATCTGTTGCTCGAAACGCGTCCCAGAAATTCTGAAACACAAATCGGGTTGAAAAAGATGCTTCATGCTATGTGGGAACCGTCCGGACTGATCCACGTTTCGGAATGTCTAGGACGCATTTCAGGTGGCGGATAACCTGGTCGAAACGCCGTGTTTCAAGGCCAGATCCATACGGATCACAACAACTTCCGTGGGAAACCGGTCGGTTCCGCTGTGCGGCCCCACAAAAATTTTTATTTTTTTTTAATTTTTTTTTTTTTTTTAATCCAGTGGTTGGGGTGGGTCTTATTGACCACTGGGATGACACCTAATGATTATATGAAAGACTACATGCCCAAGGATGATCCAAAGGACACTTGTACCATCAAATATCATCAGTCAACAAAGTTTTTTAACTCTACTTCTATCTTCTCATCATCTTTCTTGTACCCAGATTCCACACCCTGCGGGGAATTGTAATAAGTGATACTAGTAATGATGATTTCTGAGTCTGTAACAGGCCTAGAATGTTGGGAATCAATCAGCGAATGAGTACACCTTGGAGTGTTTTTTATTAATCTAGTTAATTATCCCTTCTTTTTAGAGGCGGATAATTTTCTAGGTTTTTTCACTCACTTTTTACCCCAAAGTCAGGATGACGGTTTGAAGGTTGAGCCCCTAACACATCTTAGTGTCTAAAGTCGATGTATATTACCATACTAGATCACACAAAAAAAATCGTGGAATTTGGTTAGGTCTAGGTAGTCATTTTTTTAATTTTTAGATTTCCCGCAGGACAAAAATTGCAAATAAAATTGTATTTAAATTGTAATAAGTGTAGATTAGAAAGGTTGCATGGGGTATAAGTAATAAAAATTATACCTCTCACCCTCAACTTTTTACTATGACACACTTTGAGGGGTCAATAATGTGTTTTGAACCCTCAAAACCCGCATTTCCTAAGTTTAATGGAAATTGTGGCTTTTAATTAGGCTAAAATTAAATAAAATAGAGAGATAAATTATTCCATGTGAGGAAATGATTTGGAAAGTATCCTAAGTCAAAGACTTGAGTTAACGGACATGTGGAAGATGATTGAGCACACTGCATCATAAATATACCATTATTTCATAAAATCGAATTTCCCAGAGATAAAGCAGCAGTTACACGTGTGGAAAATCAAATTTATTAGAGGAACTCATGTACTGAAGGAATATTCTACGAAATATTTAGACTGAGAATTTCATGGGGCCTTCTCTCACTGTTAGCTCGAGTTGTTTCTACACTTAGCACTTCACATGGAGGATTACAAGTTTCACTTGAGGAAATCAGGCAGTTCCTAGGGGTCTGCGCAGAGCTATCTTGGGATCATCTACATATGTGGAATCGCTTAGTTCGAGTTTGCATTTGTTGATTGTAGTTATCATGGTACTTGGATTCACTTGTGGATGAGTTTACTATGCCATATATGGAATTCGATTTCCCTTGAGTTGTACATATGAAATTCGATTTTGCTCCGATTTCTCTATCTTCTCCACATTGAACTTGACTTATCTTTCCTTGGGATTTGCTCCAAGTTCAGTTCTCACATGCATTCTTCCTTGGGATTTGCTCCCAACCCTCTATATAATGAGGCTATGTGCTCTCATATGTATCATATAATACGAGCTATTGTGCTTGAACAGACTCTGCGGGATTGTATTCACTACGTGCAATATAATACAACAGTGTTTGGGGTAAAGCGTGATGGTGTTCTTCTCCTTGTATGTGTGGTAAATTCTTGACTTGTTGTTACACTTCTATTTATTTCCTCATGTCATTGTTTCTTTCATGTTTGTTCCAAGTTATATTAATATGCAACTATCTCATATTAGCATAAGAATTAATTATTTGCTAAAAGAAATCTTTAAGTGGATAATAGATTTTTCTCTAGGAATTCTTTTCACTGCACTTATTTAATTTCATGTCGATTTAATGATTTGTGGTGAAGTTTTGTAGATGAATTATTATTTGGTCAAGCTTTTCAAACGTGAAGGGAAATTCTCGAAGGAATCAACCCATTCTTGAAAAATATTCAAGGAGAACCCGCATGTGTTAAATCCAAAGTCTCATCTATATCTTATTTGTGTCTTGCAGGGATTCTTTCAAGTTTCTTAAAGCTTTTATTTCTTGCATCAAAATATCAAACTTGGAAAATTTTATTTTTTACGTATTGTACTTCATTCATCAATATCTGGCTATTTCAAAGAGCTAAGTCATGGTTAGTCAAAGATGAGAGCTTGTTCATACTATTTGGCCTAGCCTCTTGTACATTATTTTTTTAACATATTTTGTAGTTATCTTGAGCTAACATTTGTTGGTGTACATTTTTTTCTAACATGTTCTCCTGCAGCTACTTGTGGGATTCATCATTGAAAAATTATTTACAAGTTTGCATGAAGGACCTTGAGGCTCATATTTAGTCATTACTTCCACCTTTAGGTCGGATTCATCTTGGATAAGGCCGTGTTCTTCTTAAGGGAGGCAGAGTTCATTTTGCTCTTGCTCTCTCTTGGTCGTGGCCATAGAAGAGGCTTATCTTCTCTTCTTCACAAAAAAAATCTGCATTTTGTTGAGCCTTTGTGGGCCTCAAAGTACAGAAATTTTCAGCGAGGAAAGGTCTATGGTTTGATGCCAATTTGTTAAGACTTTCATTGGATTTTAGAGAAGATTTCATTGTCTTTTTCTTCTTGTAACAACTAATAAAATCTCTGATTTTGGGAGCGTGGGTTTACCCATTGGTATCCATATCTCTCCACCTTTTGGAGAGGCTTGGCAGTTTGACTTTGTTGGGTTATTTCATTTTGCATGCATATCATCTAATTGAGAAATGAACACATGCATCACACTCATTTTGCATGCGCTTTAATTTAATTTACTACATGTTTTAAATCCATAACAAGTTCAGATTTTTTGCATGTAAGCACTTTTACTTTATCTTATTTGGCTTGAACATATTTCCAAGTTTACTTATGCTTCACCATTAAACACATTTTACATGCATCAAGTATTTGAAGAAAATTTTTTCATAAAATAACATTTTATTTCATGTCAAGCAAGTACATTTCAAGTAGAAGTTAATTCTCATTGTTTGGTTAATTTATTTACATGCTCCAAGCATCATTAAAACTTATCTCCAACTTAAGTTGGTTGAATAAACTTTTAGGGACCCTCTACCTCTATTGACTCCTCATTGTGAGATCCAAATATTTGGGTGAGAGCGAGGTCTAAGGACTAAAGTTCAATTGTAACTTTGTCTTAGCACTAATTAATAAAATAAACCAAGAACAACATTCCATCACATTTGCTTTGTTTGCAAAGTTCTTAAATTTATTGTTGTCTTGATTGTTTAAAGTCTCACATGCAAATCTTATTTCAAGAGGCACTTTGGATGCAAACATTGTAATCTCTTTTAATTTTGCAACAAGTTTAATTTTCTTGTACTTGGAAATTGGCTTATCTTTTGGTTTAAATGCATATTGCCATGAACGGTTGATTTCACTTTCAAGTACTATTATTTTGGGGTTGCAAGCTTAATTGCATGTTGTCATCTTGGTCTAACATTTGAGTTCTTTTTATCATCTCATTCTCACAAGTAGATTTCTAATTGTATCTTTTTGAGCAAGATAGTTTCCATGCTTTGTTTTGCAAACTTATTCATCTTAAAAGCATTTACAATATCTTGTGCTAACGATTTATTGTTTCACTTTTTAGGATTACTTTGGCTTTCCATTTGAAAGCATTTCACTTTATTTTTAAGCAAATACAATTTCATTTCTTAAAGAGCAATACTTTGAAGGCACTGGTTGTTTATGTATTTTATGATGGTTATTGCTCATATCAGTTTTTGCTTCTAAATCATTAAAGAAACAATCTATTTAACTCTAACGATTCTCCTAGAAACTCACATCTTTAACTTAATTTTTTATTAAAGACCACTCCCCTTAGCTAACCTAGGAGATAGCTCAAACGAAGAGAGTCGCGATTAGTTTGATAGCCCCTTCTTTGAGTTCCCTGCCACCAACCACACCTTGTGGGGTTGAAGGCTTTTTTCATTGACTCGTAGGAGGTGTCGGCGGCAGGGCTAACAGATCCAAGTTGAGTTAGGGAATGGAATGAAGGGATTAAAAGGCTCTTTCACCTCTCATTTGCTCACTTGTATTTTTTGAGAGCTTGGAAAAAAGAGGAGAAAGAGAGGAGAGACTTGAAGAGAGCTTGGAGGAGTGAAGAAAGAGGAGTAAAGAAGGGCTTCCATCTACAAGAGCTAAAGAGGTAAGTGAAAACCCCAAACTCCCTCATTTTTTCGTCATTGCTTTTTGTATTTTTCTCTTCTCTTTCCTACTCTTTCCCATTCTTTCTTCTTGCTCATTTAATTGTAAGTTATCCACCACCTATATTTATATTCCAAGATGGTGTTCTTTTGGCTTCTATGTATCATTCCACTTTTGGTTTTCATGATGGCAAGGGGGAGTAGGAATAGAAGGGAAAAAGAACAAGAGGATAGTGGTCCCCATATGAGTGACCCAATGTATGATGAAGAGGAAGGGGATGAACCTGAAGGGAACACTGAAACACTAGAGGTGAAAGCCGCATTGACACCCTTGTGGAACTATCGGACCAAACTTGTAAGGGGAAAAGGTGGTGGAAGCTACAAATTTTTGTGCCCTCATGGTTGTCATGGAGGTAAACCATTTATTGGTTCATATACTCGTGTGAGGAGGCATCTTTGTGGGGTGATGGACAATGATGATAAAAAGGGTGTTGTGGAGATACAAATTTGCTCAAACATTTCAGCTGAACAAAGAAAAAAATACATCCAAATAGAGGAAGTTGCACAACAAAAAACAAGAAACAAAAAACTCGGTCTGAATCAAGTGCAACCTCTAGATTTGGTAGCTCATCTCCTCATGGTACTTCTATAGGCTCTGGAGGTAAAAGAACAATATGGGGTTTCCTTAATGTTGTTGGGAGGGATGATCTGGATGGAAAGATAGTCTAATTTCTTTGTGCTTGCGGTGTACCATTCAATGTGCTTTGCTCTCCCTATTGGCATGAAATGGTAAAGGCTGTCAATGAAGCCCCAAAAGGTTACAAGGCCCCCAACTATGAGAAAGCTAGAACAGTGTTATTAGAAAGAGAAAAAGCAAAGGTTCAAAGAGCTTTGACACGTTTTACAAATCAGCGGGTGGATTGTGGGGTATCCATTGTATCAAATGGGTGGACAAATATTAGAAACCAACATTTGATAAATGTTCTTGGTGTTTCTGCTAGTGGTGCAGTATTTATTACATGTCATGACTCCTCCTCCATTAATGCAACTTCCCAAAACATTGCAGATCTCCTGTTACAATCAATCAGAGATGTTGGTTTGAATAATGTGGTTCAAGTGATCACAGGTAATGCAGCAGATTGTAAGGCAACAGAAAAGGTTATTGAGCATACTCATCCGCACATCTTTTGGTTTGGGTGCTTGGTGCACACATTGAACCTTTTGATGCATGATATTGTGAAGCATAAAGAATGTGGGTGGATTAATCAGCTTTACACGAGAGGGAAGCAACTCATTAAATTTATCACAAGGCATACAAAGGTAAACTACTTCTATGGCACTTACTCCAAGTTGCAGTTGCTTAAACTAGCAAAAACAAGATTTGCCAGTTATTGCCTCACCCTTAGGCGGCTAGTGATGGTGAGACAAGCTTTAACTAATATAGTGACCTCTGAATCATAGGAGAAATTTAAAATTGATAGAGATGGTGCTAATGTAGCCAAGGACACTATTCTTGACATGTTCTTTTGCTCACAGGTTAAATATGTTTTGCAAATCACCAAGCCAATTTATTACATGATCAAATTTGCAGATTCAAATCGGCCAATAATTAGGGAGGTGTATGAGCAAATGGATAGCATGTTGGGGCAAATTCAAGACCTTGTTGAGCCTAGAGATATCACCTTCTACAATTATATTCGTGCAGAGGTGGAAAACTGATGGGAAATGCTAAATGTTTCATTGTATGCATTAGCATATGTTTTGACACCTAAATATTATCATCCATCATGGATTTCAACACAAACACTTGAGGAGAACAGGAGAAAACCACTTAGAAAAATATATGATTGCATTGGATAAATAGTCCCTAATGAGGAGGAGGTTTCCAGGGTACAAAAACAGTTGAGCAACTATACACTTAGCACTGGCCCATTTGGGAGCATGTATGCAATTAGAGATCGAGACTTTTTCTTCTCTTGAGTGATGGAACATGCATGAAGGTGCTACTCCACTTCTACAAACTTTGGCATCGCAAGTGCTATCACAAGTGCTAAACACTTGTTCTACAGAGAGGTGTTGGAGCTCTTATTCTTTCATCCATAGTGTTAAAAGGAATAGGTTGAGTCTAGACCGGGCAGAGAGCTTGGGGTATGTTCATTACAACTTGTGGTTGTTGTCCCATTACTGTGATGATGCAAAAACTAATAAAGACCTTGAGGTTTGGGACAGGAATCTAGAGGAGCCCAATTTGGAGGATGGAGTGTTGTGATTAGAGCAATTAGAGGATGCTCTTATCCAGGTATGCCCATTGTGGTCTGAATTTCAAAATTCAATCAGTAAGTGTTATGTCCATTGAATTCAAATATGTCAATTTTGCTTATAAAGCATTTCTCTAATTCTTGTTTTTTACTCTTTTGTTAACTAGTGGTTTTTCTTTTGTATGATTTTTTTGAGCAATTCCAGGATGATGATGATCGAGTTGAGATGCCACCCCCATCTGATCCCTTGGTTCCTAGGTTCCATGGTTCAACACCAACAACAGGGGCTTCGTCTTCATCAGTTTCAGTGTCACAACTTCCACAGGTACCATCTTCTTCATTGCCACCACGTGGAAACCCATCGCCACGTACTATTCGTGGTGGAAGGAGGAGAGATTAGTAGATATATTCACAATTTACTACTTTTGTCATAGATTAATCATTAGACTTGCAGGCTTGTTGTGAATTTGAACTTTTTTGTCTTGGTGGTGGCCAAGTGACCTATTTTGTAAACATTATTATTTGAATTTTGGACATGACTATTGTTGACAATTGCACACTTGCTAGATAATATGCTTTATGTTTTATGTTTTATAATATGCTTAAAAATTTGATGTATGTTTGTAATTGTTAGAATATAGATGGTTGATGCTCAAATAATTAATCATTGATGTACAATGGAACCATGGATGCCATATCTATCTTGATTTATGTAAAAATATGCATGTTTTCATGTCTTCTACAACTAATTTGGTATTTGGGATGTTTGTTTTGAATATAAATGCAAAAAAATACAAATATATATATATAGTAGATGCTTCCAAGATGCTTCACTTCCTAGATTTTTAGAAGATGATGTTTCCGCGTCCCCACTTCCAAAAAACATCCTCGTTTCGTCCCCACTTCGTGCACTATTGGTTTGGATGATCTTTACCAAGGTCATTGATCACTGCCATGGACTTGGTTGTGGTAAATCGATCTCCCCTATCATTGGTTGTGGATTATTCTTCTTCTATGAGACGAGATAGGATGGGATGAGCATCCCTCACGTTGAGACATGTACATCCAAGATAAGACACATGGTGCAACTGAAAAGTCCTCCCTAGCTAAGAGGGAGTGTTGAAATTTTGGGCAACTTTGGGATGAATTTCTGTTGAAATACTAAGAGGGGGCGTGAATCAGTGTTTCTTACATTTGTTATTTATGCCAATTAGGAATTTTCACAAAAATAAACTAGAAAATTAGACAAAAATAAAATAATTTTATTAACAAATGTTGAGGACACCAAACCTCTTTTCAACAACAACAAGCTCCAACTTGTACAAGAAAATGTTTCAAGGCTCTAACCTTGAGGACTCCAATCCTTCAACAACAAATGAGCTCCAACTTGTACAAATTTTATTTCAAGACTTCAAAAGACTTTCACAATACTGCTTTCATTGTAGGTCTGCGCTCTTCTATATCTTCTCAGGTCCCAAAAACTTTTCACATCTCCAAACTAAGCATCCATTGTTAAAATTATTCACAATTTTGCTTATCATTGGCCAAAAAATATCCTCCACAGGTCTACTACCAAGCTTCTGCAACAGAGTATACGTTTGCAGTTAAGTGTTACCACAGGTCCTCAAAAAGCTCTGCCACAGGTGACACAAATGTGATTTGTAATCTTCAAAGGAATGTCAAAAAAAGTTGCAACAAGTTCAAGAGTTTGCAACAAGTCATCACAGGTCCACATAAAAGCTACCACAACTACAATAAGTCACCATAGCTCCGCATAGAATCCACCACAAGTCCGAAAAAATTTCTTCACAGATCCACAACAAGGTATCTTCTACAAGTATCTTCCACATATCCGAGAGAGATGATTGCTCAGATTATTCCACAAGTTTGAGAAGGTTCACCAAAAGAATCTGCAAAAAGTATCACTAGTCCGCAACAAGAAGTTTTCTCAGGGCCGCAAGCAACAGATAAATGATTATTCTTTCTTGCTACTTCAAGAGGTGTGAACTCATTTATTCTATGTACTTCGTCTTCTCCTACTAATCTGAACCGAGTGGATGGATGCCTTGACCAAATTATCACCTTATAATTATAGTTATTTTGAAGATTTTGAACAGTCATGTCCTTATGAGAAGTCAACCTGTATGAGGGAAGTCGAGTTAAGTCGGCTTATAGAAATTGCAATTTTTAATTAAAAAAAGCAAGTTTTCTTTAATGATAAAGGTTTGGAGAGTGAGTAGATGCATATTAAAAAAGTCTTGAAGTCTTCTTCTAGTTGGTGAAAGAACCATTTCAGGATGATGTCTCAAATGTCATGAAAAATATTTTTCTTCTATATGCCAATCCTAGAATTATATGGCAGACCTTAGGGCTTTGGTATGTTTTATAGATTAGGGTTTATTTGGATCAAGGTTTCCTCATACATTTAGGCATTAGGTTCAAAGTATTAGAATTGGGGAATTTGGGTTTATTAGGCTTTAGCCTTAGGATAATAGAATTAGGGCTAAAAAAGTGGATAAGGCATTAGGATGAATTTATTAATAGAAAAGCTAGGGTATCAACATTATGGTTAGGATTTCTTCATTAAATAAGGAATAAGGACAAGGACACAAATAAGGGCAACATGGCAACTAGAGTTAGGGCAACATGTAGCCATCAAAATATCGAGGGCTTGCCATCATCAATAATGCTAGATATGACATAATATTGACATCAATGACAACCTTATCCAACAATCTCCCCCTTTGTCATTTATGGTAATACTATTCTTCTTTCAGCATTCTCTCCCCCTTTGACATCAATGGCAACCTCTTCATATGATGCTCCTCCTGTCATTGCGCTTCTTCTCTTGTCACCGTATTGCTCCCCCTATCATGATACTTCTCTTTTGAGTAAGATGGTCTCATGAGATGCAAGAGAGATGACCCCCATCTTTTGGCAAAGATATTCAAATGCTTCTCATGGTAGGGGTTTTGTGAAGAGATCTGCAATTTGCTCCTTGGTGTTCAAATATTCCAATCTGACATTTTGTTTTGTAACTTGTTCTCGGAGAAAGTGATACTTGATTGGGATATGTTTTTTCTTTGAATGAATTACAGGATTCTTTGAAAGACCGATGGCACTGGTGTTGTCACAATAGATGGTAATAGGTTGATTAGTTTCTATGTTGACATATTTCGAAGCTTCCTTCATCCATAGGATTTGTGTACAACAATCTACAATAGCTACGTATTTGCCTTCAGTTGTGGAAAGAGATATAGATGATTGCTTTTTGTGCCAAGATACAAGACAATTTCCAATAAAGAATACATTCCCACTAGTACTTTTTTTATCTTCCACGATTCCTGCCCAATCTGCATCAGTGTATGTCATCAAGGTAAGTGTTGTGCTCTTAGGATACCATAGTCCAAAATCAAGAGTGCCTTTCAGATATTTGAGGATTATTTTATAGCCATCAAATGGGATTATTTGGGAGCTGATTGGAAACTTACCACAATTCCTATAGCATGCATAATATCTGGTCGTGAAGTTGTCAGATATAGGAGGGCTCCAATCATTGATTTGTAAAGAGTAGCATCTACAGAAGGGGAATCATCATCTTTGCTTAGTTTGCAATCTATAGTCATAGGTGTGCTCACAATAGCAAGTTCTTCCATCCCAAATCGCTTGAGCATATCTCTAAGATATTTTGCTTGTGATATGAACATGCCTGCTTTGGTTTGAGTTGCTTGAAGTCTAAGGAAGTAGGATAGCTTACCAATCATCGACATTTCAAATTCTTTTGACATAATTTGAGCAAATCCATGACTCATTTCATCATTGTTCTTGGCAAAAATCAAGTCATCAACATACACAAGTGTGATTAACAATTTGTCTTTGTCTATCTTCATGTAAAGATTGCTTCTAGCTACTCCCTTTTTGAAGCCTTGTTGTTGTAGATAATGATCTAGTCTCACATATCAAGCTCTTGGAGCTTGTTTTAATCCATACAAGGCTTTCTTCAATTTGCAAACAAAGTCTTTTCCTTCTGCTAGATTGAACCCTTCTGGTTGTTCCATGTAAGCTTCTTCCTTTAGGTCACCATTTAAAAATGTTGATTTTACATCCATTTGATCAATTTTAAAACCTTTTGAACAAGCAAATGCCAAGAACATCCTTATATCTTCCAATCGTGCTACAGGAGCAAAGGCTTCTTCAAAGTCAATTCCTTCAATTTGTGAGTACCCTTTGTGTTGAAGAATCTAGGGCAAATATGGTGTAGTGTGATTCTTCGTTATTTGATAACAATTTGTGGAGTCTTTTTACTTTTCTTGTTAGCTTAATCTTCTTCTTCTTATTATTGCATGGTGTATACTTAATCAAACTGCTACTAGAACCCAAGAACAAGAACACAAGATATTGGCTCTCTGCCAGGGCCAAAACCTCTCTTCTCTTGAGAGGAAAACCCTTTAGTGAATTTCTCTTATTGAAGCTTTTATTGATCAATGCCAAACCCTAGACCCCTGACAAGAGTATCCTCCAAGAACAAGTCAAGTCCTTCCTTCTTTCTGCACCTTATTCCCCGACACTTCTTCCGGTACTTCTTCCGACACTTTGTTCTTCGGCACTTCATCCTCCAATTAGGGTCCTTTCACCTTTGCTAGAGAGATAGGCTCCTTTGCTAGGCTTGGGAGTCCTTGTAGGCTTGATCTCTAACCCAAACAATGGATTGTTCTCTCACTGTTGTTATGGCACAGACATACCGTCATTGCACCTCGCACGTGTGATTGCTTCTAGCCCTAGAAACAGTCCTTTATACTTCGGTCTTCTTTCTTACTTTGCATGATGTCCTTCCCTCTTCGCTTGGATAGAAGGCCTAGTATTAGAATAATCCTATTATCTCTTTTTTAGTATTTAATGCTCATTCTTTTAACTGTTGCTATTTTTTCTTTTTTAGCAGGTTTCTTTGATGAAACTGATTGATTCTATCTACTAAATAGAAACTTGATGTTTCTATTTACTGTAAATATCTTTGTATTATTATTGAGCTTCAGCTTGCTCATAATTCAATTTCATTGGAAATCCATATGCGTGTTTCGCACTGTTTATGGTATCAGAGCTCAGGAATTGCTTTTCAAATAATTTTTTCATTTTTTTGGAAAAATTTTGCTTCATTTCAAAATAGTTCATTTATCGATTTGGTTCTGGGCGTTCAGTTTCTGAGTTCAATTTTCTTCCTCATTTTCGTCATTTCCAACGTTCAGGAATTTGGGATTTTTTTTTGGAACAAGCAATCGTTGTTTTCTTTGTGAAAGGTTAAAGGAGAGCCGAAAGCTGAAAGCAATACCGGCGGAATCGATTGAGGATTAACGACCACGACGGAGATCCACAACCACCCGAAGCTTATTGCAAGGGCAGCGAAGAGGGTATCGTCCACCGAATTCAACACTGGAACGGGTTATGATAGCCCATATTTAAAAATCACGAGTAAAAATACGCTGCAGACAGCGTCCCGAGCCGCCTTCCACTCAAACTCTTCCACCGCCTTTCCGTTATCTTGTGTTCCATTCTGTTATCATTTTCATGCGTTCGAATAATTTGTCTTATACAGGTCTTTCTCAGTAGTTTTATTTGGTTTCGATGATTTCTTCGAATTCTTCCCTTCGAGATCAAATTTGAGGCGTCTGAGAGCGCTGACGATGCTGGAAAGGCGATCGAAGACCTCAATCTCACAGAAATCATCTTCCTCCTCCGCAATTAAATTGGCGAGTCTCCTAAGCTTGTTCTTGAGCTCCCGAACCGAGCGAAGGCAATTTTGTGTGTAATTTCTAAACAGGAACCCAACTGTCCATAACATTAGATTCTCGGGACATTTCAGGCATTCAGCTCTGGGACCGAAAATTGCAGGGAGGAGGCCGAGAGGACATTGGTTGGGTTATTAACCAGTTTTTGAAGACTCAAAAGAGATCCAGACCTGCTTATCAAAGCTCGGACCTAAGGAAGACAGCTACCTGTGGACGACAACACCTCAACTCGGACTAGCAGACAGTCACACTCATACAGCTCGGTTGTTTGGGCTAAGTCCTGTGGTAAACAACTTGGACTTAGTGCAGATTTTTGGACACAGAACAAGTAACAAGGCCTTGGTCCTTTGCCTACAAACTACACCGTACCTCAGTCCTGTGCTCAAAACCTTTGGACCTGTGATAATCTCTGTGGAACTGTGGTAAATCTGTGGAAGGTTAGACAGTCAGCTGAATTGGCCGCTGTGCATAGGGCATATTATCTGTGGGCAACATATTCTCTTTCAGCCAATTTTTTTTAGTCATATTTGCTGGTTTGGCATTTGACCAAGAGTTGAATCTTATTTCTAGCACTTGATCGTTTTTTGTTGTTGTCCGGATTAGCTGGCATCTATATCCGTACCAGATTCCTTTGGTGTTTTGTGCCTTGAGAAACGTGCAGATGGCTTCGCTAACCAATCTGATGTTGGAAGGCAATCAACGCTTTAATGGCAACAATTATAACATCTGGAAACAAAGAATGTTGACCATTTTTTAATACAGGCGTCTTGATCAGCTCGTTTTGGGCAAAGACCTCCGTCCCGGTACAACTGGTACCGATCAAGATAAGTTTGATGATCGCAATCGAGAGAACGTTATGCTTCTCAAACTCTCTGTGGCTGATGATCAGTTACCACAGATTCCCTCTGGTAAGGCAGCTGCTGAGATCTGGCAACAATTGAAAGAACTGCACGAGACATCTGACAAAAGCAGAGCTTTCTTTCTCAAAAATCAGTGGTTCCCCATCATGATGAACGAACATGTCTTTACAGGAACATCTCAACAAGATTAAAGACATTCGAGATCAACTCGAAGCCATTGGTCGCACCATGGAGGAAGAAGATATGGTAGTTATCACTCTGAAAAGTCTACCAAAATCTTATGAGCACTTCATAGAAACACTCAACATTACCTCCACTAATGTTGATCTGAAGTTTCCGGAGTTATGCACCAAACTCATGCAGCAAGATCGTTGGAAACAACAGTTTGGTAGTGGTGCCACATCAGCCTCCTCAGAAAATGCTTTTGCTGCCAAATATCAGTCCTCTCAGTATTTTCAGCAGAAAGGTTCTTCTCAACTTTTTGATCCTACTAGGAAGAAAAATGTGCAGTGTAATTACTGTCACAAGTTTGGCCACATGAAGAAAGATTGCCGACAAAGGATTGCTTCTGAACAGAAGAAATAGGGAGGGCTCCATCAGACAGCAAATGTTGCAGAACATTCCGAGCAGACAGATTCTGCCTTTTACGCCTTTATGGCTAAAAGGTCTTCAGATCATGTTCCATCTTCTGCCTGGTACATTGACTCT
>APFE031389557.1:33032-47674 GCA_000404065.3 Pinus taeda | reverse complement strand
AAATCTTCCTTGCTCTCTTGCTCTCCTTCTCTCAATCTGCTCATGAAAGAATTGAATCGAATGTGATCTTTTCCTCTTTTTCCTCCCTTAATATAACTCCAAATGACTTTTGGGTGATCCAAGTGACTTTTGGGTGATCTCTAAATCCAATGGCTGAAATAGATTTAGATCAATGGCTGAGATTAAATGCACATTTAAATCTCACTTTCTATTTTTTAATTCACCCACTTTAATAAAGACCCACTAGTCATTTATTTCCAAAGTCACTTTTCCTTTCTAATTTTTCATTGACTTTATAAAAGTCACTTTAAAATTAGACTTAGTAACTTTATCACTTAAAGTCACTTTTAAATTAGATTTTAACTTTATAAAAATTATAAAGTCACTTTAGGAGAAAAATTAAAACCTTTTGGACACTTTTCCCTAGGCCAAAGATCAAATCCTAAGGGAACCACCTGTCCTCCGGTACCAAATTTCAACACAGATTTCTCGCTCCATCGCGCTCCAAGGACTGGGGGTCATTTCCCCATGCTGCCAAAAAACAGGGTACGCACGGAAACTTCGAAGGGGTCGTTTCCTCCAATTTCGGGGTTGTTTCCTCAAAACGGGGTCATTTCATAAGCTAAAGAGGTCATTTCCTAGGCGAAAGGGGTCGTTTCCTTGGAGAAGATCACATTTTTTTAATAAAACATTAAAATTTTAATTCTTAGGAAGCGAGGGAAAGGGTTTGATTGTATGAAGAGGCGGATTGTTATAATTTTCACTAGGTCCGCGGAAATCGCCGTCGATTGAGCCACTACGCCATCGCCCAAGTCGAAATCGACGTCATCATCGCCCATCAAAATCGCCATTGCCCATCGAAATCGCCATCACCAGACGAAATCAAAGTCGTGGAAGCCGTCGTTGTTGTTGCTCTCTGCTGTCGCGGCCCACTACTACCTAAGTCCTACTCTCAGCCTCTCAACGTTGGCCACTGTGAAACGTTGCTGCTAAAATCGTGAACGATGAAGCGTTGGCCACTGTGAAACACTGCCGCTAAAGCCTAAAATCATGAACGGTGAAGCGTTGGCCCTGAAATTGTGAACGGTGAAACATTGTTTTGTCTGAAATCAGAAATCGTGAAACATTGTTTTGCTACGCTTGCCACGACTGAATAGCCCTGTTTTGTTGCACTTGACCGCAACTACTAGAGGAAGCTCTTTCTAAGCCTCTTGGCCTACCAAAATTGAAATTGAAACTCGGTCTCGACTCTCCTCACTCCTACTGCAGCCTGCTACAATCTTCCTGTGGTCGAGCGGCAAGAACAGAGGCACCGACATAGTACACAGTGCACACAGATTTTCAAATACAAGCACAGAGCCTATAAGTAAACTCTCTTGGTTGTCTAATAAATTATTTAATATTTAATTAATAATGCCTGTAGGTTCAAGTTTGTGCATTTTTTTAATTTTTTTAATTTTTATCTTTAAATTTTTAGACTTCGATTACTCCTGTAGTTATAGTAATCAATCGGAATCACTGTGTAATTTTCAAATTTTGCATAAAAGTTTTATTAATATTTAATATTTATAATTTTATTGTTCTAATTTTTAAATCAATTCAAATTTCAAAATTGAAAAGTTAAAACCCTTGTTGCAGCCTACAAGTTACAAGTTACAACTTGGGAACAGTGGAAATAGTCAAAGCAGCTACAGTGGTAGTGAGTCACACGATGCACAAGAAGAAATGAAAGCAGTCACAAGAGGACAGGAAATCAGAACAGACTTTTGCATGGTGTAGATTCTGAAGGCCCACCAAGAGATCTCGAAAAAATTGCAAAGGGGACATTTAATCCTCTAAAACTGCTTCTACTCCATGTAACCAAACTTCTGAAAAAAACTCCAAATGTTGGTGGTGGTTCACATGATTGGGTATGCATATTTGTGGGTGTCACTTTGTTGGTAGCTATATCAAGGTGAGGTAAACATATTTTGGCTATTACAAATAAAGGAGTCAATATGTGTCCATCAAAGAACCTGAATCCAACTCAAAGAGAGCAACTTTGGAGGCTAGAAACGGCAACCAATGGTAAAGGATTGTTTTCTAGCAAAAATGTTGATCCATGCACAAATATGCCTCCATCTAGTGCTTCATCAAAATACACAAAGAGTTCTACTAGTGCATCTCGTTCTTGTGCAATGGGTGCTACAGTGTCTGGGATGTACAATGTTCTAGATCGAGATGACACAGATGATGCAATTGGGAAATTTCTTTTTGCCAATGGAATTCCCTTCCATGTTGTTCGTTCTCCTTATTACAAGGAAATGGTCCAAGCAATTGCAAAAAATAGGGCCTTCATATGTATAATGTACCACCCAGAGAACATAAGCTAAGAACAACAATCTCAGATAGACAAGTGTCCAAAATTAATGTGCAAAAAGAAAGAATGAGACAAACATGGCTGAGGTTTAGTTGCTCTATCGTTATGGATAGTTAATTTTAGGTATGTTCTATGCTTAGAGCAATTTATTTCAATTTTCACAGTCAGCTCAATATCTTTTCCAAATTAGCAATCACATCAGCATTGAAGTAAACTGTAGATAGAACATAAACATAAATCGCAGAAGACAAGCCTAGACAAGAGGACACAAGATGTGGCGCTAGCTAGGGACAAACCCCAATGTGGGGAAACCCTTGATCAATTCTTCTTATATGTTCTTCAATAGTTCAGCACAGAGAGAGAGAGAGAGATAGTACGTTTACATCAAAAGTCAACACTTTGACTTATCTAGATAAGAGCATAGATCATCTCTAAGAAGATGATACATGAGATCAGTTGAAGACATGCTACTTCAACTGATTCTCCAAGGTGACTCCTTCACCTATCATTGTGCTGCATCTCGTCATCATGATGCACCTCACCGTGCTGCACCATGCTGCACCCATCATCACAATGCTGGACCTTATGACCATGTTGTACACGTGATACTGTTGCACCTTATGCTGCATTGTTGTCCCATGTGTCATAACCATGTTGTCATACAGCATGTCTCATGTGCTTGCAGCACCATGCTTGCTACGGCTATTCATGTTGTCCATGCTTGCCATGCTGCACCATGCTTGCCATGTTGTCCATGCTTGATGATGTCCCATGTGCCTTTGCTGCCATGTCACAGTTGTCCCATGTATCTATACAGCACTATGTACCTTCAAGGAATTTAGACTTCTGTGATCCATAACATTTGTTTAGAAACTTTTTGGCGAAATCACATAATTGATCATTTGTCGACGCGTTTCGAACCAACTAGTGTGGTTCATCGTCAGGACAAGTTGAAGAAACAGATCCAGTTTAGCGTGTTAAATAGTCTAAGCAGAGACTCCAATGGCTAAAAAGACTAACGACTATTTTTCAACTTAAGAACCCCAGTCAAACCTCCTAAAATAATATAATATTCTTTATAATTATTATTATATTTACGTAGTTTAGTAAGCTGGGTAAAAAATAGAACAGAAAGAGGTTAGAAATTTAAAATTTACTATTTATTTTATTCAAATTATTAATAATATTTATTTTGTTAATATTTTTCAATACCTAATATAATACTATATTTAATGTTAAGTAATTAAATTATTTATATAAATTATTAGAAAAATTACCTTCTTGTCCCATGCATCTATACAACACTATGTACCTCGTTGTCCCATGCATCTATACAGCACTATGTACCTTGCTGTCCTATTTACTTTGTTACACTAGTTAGTCGTTGTCCCACTTGTGCCACTGTTGCACAATTGTCATAGTTGTCCTATGTCATTGGGTTGTCCCATCAAAGTTGTCATCCCAACATGTTTCCACCCCATTGTCCTACTTGTTAGTGACATTGCAGCTCCTATGTGGCAGTGACCAACACCTTTGTACTATTGTTCATTGGCAAAATTTGATCGTTGGTTAGGGCATCATCCTACAACCCTTATCCTCCATACAAATCAGCAAACTAGCCTTCTAAAGACTGTGGTTAAGGCCACGCTGTCCCTACAGCCCCTTCAAATTGTCTAGGGCAGCCTCCATGTTGTCGTTTTGGTCCTTCATACAGTGGCTAAGCCCACGCTATCTCTATAGCCCCTTCACGTTGTCTAGGGCAGCCTTCACACTGTTCCTTTGACCCCTTATATTGCGGCTAAGACTCTGTTGTCCACACAGTTGTTCATCTGCCCAGCAATGCGCACTTGGAACAACCCTTACTTACTACGTTGTCACCTACAACAAACCCTCACTATTGCCCATAAACTTGACTGCGTTAGGGCTTCTCACTTGACTGCACCCTAGGGCTTCTCACCTGACTGTTTAGATACTAGGGTTGTCATCCTTGTACCGTTAGGGTTGCCTTCTTTTCCTCCAACATCTAGGGCTTTCCACTCCTAGATTTCTCTTCCACTAAAACCCAAGACAAGTGGAGAGAAATCAAGATAGAAGTGTGTGTAGAAATGACTATCAAGTCACTTCTTTATACTAAAACATTGAGCACATGTGGGGTTTCTTTGGCTGTTGGCCAACCTTGACGAATTGTCTTATGACACAAATAAAATCATAACTCTATGAATACTTATCGGAATCGGATGATCTTTAGATCAATCCTACACCTCTCGATGAGAGGGGTCCAAGAAAAATATCAGCTGCCATAAATAATATGGCCCACATGGAGTTTGGCTCTAGTTTCCATTTTAACACTCCCTCTCAACTAGGGAGAACTCCATCCACTAATCCATCTGTCCCACTGTACTATCTCTGCCATCAGTGCCCTACACTACTCTGCTCTACTCTACTCTGCTCTACTTTGCTCTACTCTGTTGAGCTCTACTGAACCATGAAGAAGAAGAATTGATCGAGAATGTCTCATACCATTCTCTACTGACGCGAAGTCAATTCCATATGAAGAGAGTGTGTCATACCACTCTTACTGACCCGAAGTCAGTTTCATTGATCCCAAATCAATATCACAAGAGAGTGTCTCAAACCACTCATAGTGATCCCAGATCAATGGAGGCCATCCTAACATAGGGAGTACGGTAGATACAAGGATGCGTCCATCAATAGTACTACTATGGTCCCTAACCCCATTTCCCTGCTCATTGGCCAAATGAAAGGTACTTCCCATGAGTCCCAGATTGCATGGGTAGGATGCCTCGACAAGAAAACCATTCATCTTGTCCCTAAGTCACCTCGAGGTATCACAGGGGAAGGCTGAGCCATTCACCCTATACACAGCGCACCATTAGGGGAGGGTGAGTCGCACTATGGTCGCTTGTTGCTCCAATAAGTACCCCAAGCACCCCAGAGCTCAAAGAGCTCAATGCATGCAACATGCAGGACCCTCATAAGAAGGTCTCTCAACGACTCCAAGTCATTCGGGAAAGTCACAAATTTGACCTTTCCCCTGGGCATTGATAGAATGTCTGCGACCTGTACATCAGTCTTAATGCGATAGAGCGTCCTCGCTCATCAACGTACCATATCCCAGATAAGGTAGTATCTGATGTCTATATACTGGAGCAATCATAGAATACAGGATTCCTCAACAATCAAATCCCTCCCTGGTTGACACAGAAGATCATGGTGATATCCACCATGTGTACAAAAAGCTCACTGAAGAGCTTCCACAACCAGGTAGCTTCACACGACATCATACCCGTAGCTATGTATTCGGTCTCAACGATGCTCAAAAGCAACCGTCTTCTGCTTCCTGCTCATCCATGATATCGAGCAGAACCCAAAGAGAACCAGCACTCAGAAGTGCCCTTGCGATCCTCCACACTGCCTGCCCAATCAGCATTCGAATAATCATGCAACATCACATTTTCGGCAGTGTACCTCAGTCCATGAGAGATTTTGCGCTAGAGATATCTCAAATAATTCTTGGCACCAATCCCGTGAGGCTCAAACATATATGAGCTCATTATGCTAACTGCAAAATATATGTTCGGAAGGAAGTTCACCAAGAACATCAACGCGAATGAGTTTATGAAACTCAGAGGCATTTCCCAAATCTGGTCTGGTATCACTACCATATAACTTCTGAAAGTTAAGATCCTCGAGGTAGTCACAGGCTTGCAGTTTACCATTCCACATCTGAAATCCAACTCCCTCTTTCTTTTGCAAATGAGAGGGTCTGCACCTGTCAGAAATAAGTCGTCCTCAGAAGGTGTCGATATGAGAGGTCTATCATCCACAACCTTCGGGCAATGGTTTGGATCGATTTCACTCCTAGTGAATCTCAGCTTCATCAAACAACTATCAATCCTCTCATACTACGCTCGGGGTGTTTTGCTTCAAGCCATAGAGGGCTTTCTTCCACCTGTATACATGAGATTCCCGATCATGAATCTCAAACTTCTCAGGTTGTTCCAAACCTGTGGACCTGCTACATGAGGGGAATGGTCCCCTTGTAAGATTTTCCTTGGGTACATCTCAGACATGTACCTTCATGCTCTTCTTGAATTCAAGCATCCCTGTCACCATCTGACTCACATCGAGTAGAGCCCCATAAGTAGACCTCTGGTGTTATAGAAGAGATGACAACTGACATGATCCCCAATGGACCTCCTGCAACTTGATACAAATTGCCAACCCTGAACCCATGAGTAAAAGCATCTTTGAAAATTCTATTTTCAAACTTGTACCTTTCCATCGAAGAATGCCACCCTGAAACCTTTGATTTCCATTGCTAAAATGGACACCAAGTTCTTCTTGCAATCAAGTACATAAAAGAGATTCTGTAAATGAATCGAGTTACCCTCATTCAATTGGGGGGTAACATTTCCTACACCCTTTACGGGATAGGTGGCATCAACTCCAAGTATAATCCCACGATTGTTTCCATCTCTACCAAATTAGAGAGAGCACCCTTCTATCCGTTGAAGTGCCTTGAAGCACTACAATCAATAAGCCAAATTCCCAAAGAGTCTGAAGGAGAGGGCCAATACAAGATAACGCTTCTTTATCTTATCAGAAACAACATTTGATTCTCCATACCTGGGGTTACTTGCTTTCTTTAAAGAGTCGATCATTTGATGACCTGCATTACCTGTCATTCCTCTAATCATTGAAGATGTCCCTGGAATGATTGTTATCATCATCAAGTGATGTGTCCCTACCATTCGGACACTCCTTCACATAATGGCTAAACTTATTACAAACAAGGCATTTGCCTTTCTTTCCACCCTTAGATCTGGACTTCCCAATGAAGTGCTCTTTAGGTAGGCCATCAGAAGCTTCTGCTACGCCATTCTGATAATATTCTCTGCTTCGATTTCACCCTTGGTGAATTTGAAGAGGGATGAGGAATCCACTGATCCTTTTGTCTTTTCCCAACTGTCTTCGGCGATTGCTCTTTCACTCTTGCTTGGGCTTTGTCTTCACCTTAGCTCTGATACCATGTTAATTTTAGGTATGTTCTATGTTAGAGCAATTTATTTCAATTTTCACAGTTAGCTCAATATCTTTTCAAGATTAGAAATCACATCAGCATTAAAGTAAATTGCAGATAGAACATAAACATAAATTGCAGAAGACAAGCCAAAACAAGAGGACACAAGATGTGGCGCTAGCCAAGGACAAACCCCAATGTGGGGAAACCCTTGATCAATTCTTCTTATATGTTCTTCAATAGTTCAGCAGAGAGAGAAAGAGAGAGAGAGAGAGAGAGATAGTACATATTTTTTGGACTCCTTGTTGTGTGCATGCACTCAATAATGCACTGAAGAACATTGGCAAAATTCAGTAGATATCAGACTTGGTGACAGCTGCTAGAGATGTTCAGATGTTTATCTGCAACCACCACACCTCCTTGGCCATGTACAGGGCTCACACGAGGAAGGAATTCCTCAAGCCCACCAATACTAGATATGCTAGCTATTTTCTCTTATTGGAGAGGATGCTAGAGGTACAAGCACCACTACAATCCTTGGTTGTGAGTCCAGAGTGGGGAAGGTGGTCAGAATCAAAGACAAACTTGCGGAAGAAGGTCAAGCTTCAGGTGTTAGACAATAATTGGTGGACAAATTGTTCTTATTTGGTGTCATTCTTGGGCCCTATTGTGGAGGTCATTCGTTACACTGATTCAAATGCTCCTAATCTTGGAGAAACCTATGAGACCTTTGATAGCATGTTGGGTCGTGTGAAGGAAATCATTCAGCAAAGGGAGTCCTCATTAGAGTTCTATACATCCCATATTCGACCCATCATTCAGCGTAGGTGGGATCACATGCACACACCTTTGCACATGGTAGCATATGCTTTAAAGTTTAAACCCAAAATGGTATGTTGAAGGGCCTGGGAGAGTGCCTTTTATTGATGATCCTGAGGTAAAGAATGGCTTCCTAGATGAAATTGCAAAGATGTACGATGAGGAGGAGGGGGGAATTTCAAAGACAATTTGTTCAATTTGCATCTCTTAGTGGCCCCTTCAACACACGTGGTGCTTGGGCAGGTCGCATAGATCTAGCCCAAGATGACCCGTTTGGTTGGTGGAGGATGCATGGGGATGGTGCCCCAGAGCTCAAACATCTAGCTATCCATTTGTTGTCTCAGATCGCTAGTTCCTCTACAACAAAGAGGAATTGGTCCACATATAGCTTCATCCACTCTATCAAGAGGAACAAGCTTACCTCTAGAAAAGCTGAGAAGTTAGTTGTTGTGCACAGTGCCCTTTGTCTTGAGCATGGGAAGACACCTGAGTATTTGAAGAGACCAAAAACACGATGGGATGTTGATCCAGAGGATGATGCACAGGTAGATATGGAGGGGCTTGATGAGACACAGATGGGGTTGGTTGGTGTGCCACTTAGCATGTTTGAGAATGCAAGTGATTTTATTCAGATAGTGACATGGTTGATCCTCATTTATTCATGCAGCAGCTGGATGCAGAGACTAGCGGGGCATTACCTTGAGCAATTTGTCATTTGATATGTTCTTGTGTTATTAACTTCTTTGTTTTTTTGTTTCAGAGTTCAGTTGTAGACTTTAGTTTGTTTTGAATCTTGATATATGATATATTAGACTTGACTCTATAAAAATTTGACTCTTGATGTATTAGACTTGACTTTTATTTCAATATTCAGTATTCATAGTTGGAACTTTAATATGGTTTAACACTTTAAACATTTATTTTCATTCTACATTGTTAGTAGTTACACTATACAGTTACAAACTTACATGTATGATGTATGATTATATCATGCATTTCGTTTTAAATTTGTTTTAATTATATGATTTATCGATTTATGATTTATCCTTCATAATGTAAGTATTATATATTATATAATGATAAAGACATTTACATTATAAAATTTCAATGATATATCATATATTTTATATTTATAAGTTTTTAGTATGTTTAGTATGTCGGGGTCCCTTGTGTTAAAGACCCCGACGTCCCACCACATTTCCTAAAAATTGGCGGGGAGCTTTTGCATAGGCCGCTCCTGCGTATCCCTGCTTCCTTGTCCCCACGTCTCGTAAACTTGGTGGAGCATTGCAAGAAAGTGAAGAGAAACACATCAAAGAAGGAAGAAGCCTAATATTGTCTTTTTTGTCACATGTGACAAGGGATTTAAGCTCTACAGGACGAAGGTACAAGATTATGATTTTGGGTTGAATTGCAAAAGGACCAAAGCCTTAATTGGTTAGATTTGATGGACCAAAGATTTTGCATTATATTGAAGGATAATTCTTGAGGGCTAGCTTGATGGATGGAGGGGTAAAGTCGTTGTCAAAGGTCCTGGTTGTCTCAATTTGACTTGAATATACTAGTGGAAGAGTTTGACTAGGTTTTCCCCTTCATAGGGGTTTTGCCTTGGCTAAGTGCCTACATCTTGTGTTCCTTGTTGTGTTCGTGATCTTTATTGTTTGGCATTTGTCTTAATGATAAGAATATAAAAAATACAAAGAAGAATTGATAAGAAACATCACAAGAAAGTGTCAAAGATAAGCGAAATTAATTTAAATAAGCCCTAATTAAGTTACCCTAGATTTCTCAACATGAACTACCTCAAGGCTTTGAGGGACATAAAGGAATCTCTTGCTTACAAAAGGTCGTACGCCATACTTGGATTGATGGATCAAGGTTGATCTTATATTATTTATTTTTGACAAAAGCAAAAGGATTCATGTGTCAGAAGGAGCGGCAATGGTAGAAAGATTTGCTTCCGTAATGGAAGGAGCAGTTAGGGCTTCCTCAACAAACCTTATTATAGCTTCAGAGGGAGTTGATCTCTAAGTTTGAGATAAAGAACCTAGATTTGAGGCATTACATCCTTTAAGTATAACATTGAGATTCCTCATAGAATTTTGGGATGATGGACTGCCAATTTAGAAAACTAATATATAACATTAACTAGAAAGTTGCAGTGACAAAGGGAGCAGCTAGGATTTCCATAGCAGGATCTGTTTCAGAAAGAGCACCCAGTTAGGGTAACTAGTAAGTAGCCATGGTGATGGCTCCAGTAGAGGAAGTCAATTAGTTTATGGTTGAGCCAAGGCATGTGGCTCAACATATGTTGAAGTAACAGCATGGTACAGTCGGTCATGGCACAACCAGTTATTATTTGAGATATGTCTCAAACAATGAAGTACAGTTGTAGGGATTCATAGATTCAGATTGGGTAGAGAGTGCAAAAGACACAAAAAGTTCATCGAGATATCGCTTCAGTTTGGGCTCTATTATGATTTCTTGGATGAGTAGTACTACAGAAGTCAAGTATATTACACCTTGGTTGGCAAGTTGTGACGCAGTATGGCTTCAAAAACTACTTGAAGGATTGTTTGATCAAGTGCAAGAGACAACCATGATGACAAGTCAAGGCACAGTGAGATCTAGACATGGTACAGAAGGGAGCAGTATGGTTCTAGTACTATTCTACAGTCAAGCAGATTGCTGACAAAGCCTCTACCTAGAATGAAGTCTATATACTTCAAGAACAAGCTTGGAATGATTAAGCATGTATCTCTCAACAAGAGGGAGTGATGAAGTTGCAGCATCAATGACAGTCATTCTCTCTGGGTCAGATTGACCAAGAGAATGGCCCGAAGAATTGATGTGATTGCATCAAGGACAAACATTCTCCATATGTCAAGTGCGTTGACTAGAATTAAAGAGAATGGTCCAACAGAGGACAATCATTCTTCATGTGTCAAGTATGTTGACCAAAATTAGGAAGAATGGTCCTCGAGGCCCAGAATTACTCAGATGTGAAGGTTTCTTTCAGCATCAAGCTCAGAGTCTCCAGACAGGTTGAGTGAGCACATTTAGCATCAGGCCTAGAGTGAGGCCTTTGGAGATTGGCCATGGGTCAGAGAGATCGACTAGGATCATGGTGAACCAAGACTAGTTAGTATACCATGGGTCTGAGGCACTACCCAGAATCATGGTGACTATTTGATGTTGTTGTATACCATAGGTCAAAGTTGCTAACCAAGACTATGGTAATTGAATGATGTTGATGCTGATGATAAATTTTTGTAACCTTTTCTTAGAGAAATTTGCCAACAAGAGAACATCTAGATAGGGAATTGATTCTGTAGCTATGGTCGGTCTTCATAATTAATATTTTAGCCCTTGAATTGTGTAGACATGTTCATGTCTTTTTAGCCCTTGAAATGTATATAATAGAAAATGTAAGACATGTTCTTCATGTCATTTTCAAAAGAAGAATGTTGAATTTCTAAATTTAATTTTTTTGGCTCCAAGCAAAGTCAAGTCGGCCCTCCTGGGCATCCAACGAAGTAGAAGACAAGAAGGACAAAGAAGAAGGATGAAGATATCTCAAGCATTTTTCTCTTTCTTATTTGACCTTGCACTTGTGGTTCTATCTCCTCCTGCATCCCCACACAAGAGTTATTGAACTACAGTTTCCAAGAAACAAGGTCGAGTCTCTAAACAGCAGCAGGGCTAAATTTTTGGGTAACTTTTGGGAGGTCGAGTTTCAACCTAGAAAGATCAGACTAGGCTGAGTTGATTAGGCATCTTCGTGACTTGACATAAGTGTAGTTTGACCAGGTTTTCCCATAGTAATATTGTTGGTCATGTTGACCTTTTTCTCAGCTAAAAGATTTAGATGTATCTCTGTTGAATTGAATAATTTCTCTAAGGTTGTTGTTTTTTCCCCCATGTGGGTTTTCCCGAGGTAAATTGTTGTGTCGCTTGTTTGGCTGTCTCTTTATGATCCTACTAGCATTTTGTATTTATTGTTTATATCTTCTATGTAATTACCAAATTTAAATGACTCGTATTGGTATAAGACTCATCTAGCAATTGACTCAACGACCCGTATAAGACTCACATAAGACTCGACAAAATACAAGAAAAACTTAAAATATGGTAAATTTTAAGCACAAAAAAGAAAAGAAAAAAATTGAATTTTGAGGGTCTCCACGGGTCTTATGAGGATCCCATGCGGATCATATGCAATTCTTCACGGGTTCAATGCGGGTAGCCGAGTTTTATACGGGTTTTGGCAGGTATGGGTAGAAATTGCAGGTTCTATGCAAGTGATCCATCTCGCTATAAAACCCGTCAAGACCCGCTAGTACTCGCGGTACTAGCGGGTCTTACAAGATTCATGCTACACTGGTAATTACTTTATGATGAATGTGAAAGAAGCAAAGATTAACCTAAGAAATAATAACAAGTAATTATCAATTTAGAAGACCTATGAAAAATCAACAGTTTTGCCACCAACTTCACTATTCCTCAATCTTTGCTTCAAAATCAGTTTGAAGTTGAAGCAAATGTTTGTTTGTGATGGGTGGCATTATTATAGATAAAGTAGGAGAGAAGATGGGAGAGCCGTTGTTAAATTGGTGTACATTGACTCCTTTTGGCAAGGAGTAGAAGAAGTGTGCTCAGTTAGTGAACCTATAGTAAAGGTTCTGAGTTTGGTAGATAGTGTTAAGCCTGCAATGACTTATTTGTATGAGTCCATGGATAGGGCCAAAGAGAGTATTCGAGCTTATTATGGAGACAAGGGTTCCACTGGGTTTAATAAACACATGAGGTTTTGGGATGTGATTGATAATCGGTGGACAAGGATGCTTCATTGACCCATTCATGCAGCAGCACTTTTCCTCAACCCCGCATTTTCCTACAAATGCAACTTTGATTTTGATGGCGAGGTGATGAAAGGGCTCGATAATTGTCTTCATAGGATGGTACCTGATCTTGAGCTTCACAACAAAAATCAATCGCGAGATAGAGATGTATTGAGATGGCATTGGAATATTTGGCTTGGATGAAACTATTCATGAAAGGGCCACCTTCATGCCACATAAGTGACAAGTCATGACTCGTTAGAATTTACTAATTTTGAATTCTAGATTTTTTAAATTCAATTATTGTTTTTTTTAAGTTTAATTATGTTTTAATTTTTCTTTATTTTGTTGTAGATGTTTGGTGGAAAAATTATGGTGCGAGGGCACCAAATTTACAAAAACTCACCATCATAATCCTCAATCAAACTTGTAGCGCTTCAAGGTGTGAGCGCAATTGGAGTATATTTAAGAAACTACACTCAAAGAAGCATAACAGGTTATAACTTTGAACTTCAACTGAGCAATTACATTTATTGTAATTATGACCATCAAGAGTCGAGACTCATTAAATTTTTAAGACACTCTTAAAGGTTGGAGTTCTCATGCCTTAATGACTTGGTGTATGTCCATTACAATCTCCAACTATGGATGAAGCAAATAGATAGAACATTGAACGTGGATGCCATTTTCTTAGACAATATTGATGTATTGTCTAAGTGGAGGGTGGAGTCTAAGCTCCCCATCATGGAGGAATCACCTGCATGATTAGATGAGGAACTAGTAGTAGTATAACAACAGGGGCAGCGAGAGGACTAAGAAGAGGAGCAGCAAGAGGAGTAGGAGCAAGAGGAGGAGGAGAATGTGGCAATATCAACACCACCTTCTGCAGATACAGGAGAGCATAGTTCTATACCCATCAGTCATCGTCTGACATTTGGTGCAGGGCCAGGGCCTTTTGCTATTAAGGGCAGGCCTGGAAAACAGCCCATCTACTTTTATCGTAAAAGGGGGAAAGGGCATTGATCTCAAATAGCTAGTTGCTAGTTTTATTTCTTTTTCCATTGTACATATAACTCATGATTATGAGATACATTTATATATATGATGTTATTTTGTATTGGTTCTCCACATTTGAGTCCTTGATTGGACAATTATCAAGGATCAGCAGGATTTAGTATCGCCTTTTGTTAAATTTTATGTTTGTTCTATGCTTAGAGCAATTTATTTCAATTTTCATAGTTAGCTCAATACCTTTTCCAAATTAGCAACCACATCAGCATTGAATTAAACTGCAGATAGAACATAAACATAAACCGCAGAAAACAAGCCAAGACAAGAGGACACAAGATGTGGCGCTAGCCAGGGACAAACCCCAATGTGGGGAAACCCTTGATCAATTCTTCTTATATGTTCTTCAATAGTTCAGCACAGAGAGAGAGAGGTAGTATGTTTACAACAGAAGTCAACACTTTGACTTATCTAGATAAGAGCATAGATCATCTCTAAGAAGATGATACATGAGATCAGTTGAAGACATGTTGCTTCAACTGATTCTCCAAGGTGACTCCTTCACCTATCG
>APFE031389557.1:0-32987 GCA_000404065.3 Pinus taeda | reverse complement strand
ACACTTTGACTTATCTAGATAAGAGCATAGATCATCTCTAAGAAGATGATACATGAGATCAGTTGAAGACATGTTGCTTCAACTGATTCTCCAAGGTGACTCCTTCACCTATCGTTGTGCTGCATTTTGTCACCATGTTGCACCTCACCGCGCTGCACCCATTATCACTATGTTGCATCTCATCGCACTTCATTAATCATGATTGTACCCATCATTGTACTGCATTATGTACCATTGTTGCACCATGTTGCCATCCTGACCTATGTGTTGGTTGCACCTTGGTTGCTTGTTGTCCCTTGCTTGCTTGTTGTCCCTAGCATGCCTGTTGTCCTTAGCATGCTTGTTGCTGCATGCTAGTTGTCCCTTGCATGCTAGTTGTAACATTGCAAGCTTGGTGTATTTGCTGCTAAGTACCATAAAGCTGTCCCAATGTTAGTTAGTTGTCCCTTGCATGCTGCTCTCCTTCGGAGACAGATGCTCCAATGGTTTCAGCAATTCTGGCAGTTCCGACAGTTCCCGGCAGTTCCGGCTTTTCTGGCAATTCCAGCATTTCCGGCTTTTCTGACAGTTCCGGCTTTTCCGACAATTCCGGCATTTCCGACAGTTCCGTATTTTCTGGCTATTCTGGCATTTCCGGCTTTTCCAACAGTTCTGGCTTTTCCGGCAATTTCGGCGTTCTACGCTCTGGATCAAGGCAACGTTATTCCTTAGAATCTCTCCTCCTACTAAAACCCAAAGACAAGTAGAGAGAGGAAGAGACCCCAAGTGTGTTGAAATGACTTGAAGGCCACCTTTATTTATACTAAAATGTTGAGCACATGTGGGGTTTATTTGGTTGTTGGCTGGCCTTGACGAATTGTCTTATAACGCAAATAAATTCATAACTCCATGAATACTTATCGAAATCGGATGATCTTTAGATCAATCGATGAGAGGGATCCAAGAAAAATATCAACTGCCATAAATAAGATGACCCACATGGAGTTTGGCCCTAGTTGCCAATTTTAACACTCCCTCTCAACTAAGGAGAACTCCATCCGTTGATCCATATGTCCGACTGTACTATCTCTACCATCAATGCCCTGCACTGCTCTGCTCTGCTCTGATCTGTTGAGCTCTGCTCTGCTTTGATCTGCTCTGTTGAACCATGAAAAAGAAGAATTGATCGAGAATGTCTCCTACCATTCTCTACTGACCCGAAGTCAGTTTCATCTGAAGAGAGTGTGTCACATCACTTTTATTAACCCGAAGTTAGTTTTATTGATCCCAAATCAATATCACAAGAGAGTGTCTCAAACCACTCATACTAATCCCAAATCAGTTTCATTGATCCCATATCAATGTCATAAGAGAGTATCTCAAACCACTCATACTGATCCCAGATCAGTTTCATTGACCCCAGATCAATGTCACAAGAGAGTGTCTCAAACCACTCATACTAATCCCAGATCAATGGAGGTGATCCTAGCATAGGGAGTACAGTAGATACAGTGATGCGTCCATCGATAGTACTATTATGTTCCCCATCCTCATTTCCCTGCTCATTGATCAGATGAGAGGTACTTCCCATGAGTCCCAGACTGCATGGGTAGGATGCCTCGACAGGAGAACTAATCATCCTATCCACGGGAGAACGAATCATCCTGTCAGTGGATGCCACGGAGAACTAATCATCCTATTCCACAGTCGCCACGAAGAACAAATCATCCTGGCCCACAGGAGAACTAATCATCTTGTTCCATAGTCGCCATGGAGAACAAATCATCTTGTCCCACAGGAGAACTAATCATCCTGTTCATAGCACACCACTAGGGGAAGGTGAGTCGCCCTGTGGTCGTATGTTGCTCCAGTAAGTACCCCAAGCCCCCCAGAGCTCCCATAGCTCAATGCATGCAACATGCAGGACCCTTATAAGAAGGTCTCTCAACGAATCCAAGTCATTCGGGAAAGTCACATATTTGACCTTTCCCTGGGGTTTTGACAAAATGTCTGCGACCTGTACATCAGTCTCAATGTGATGGAGCCTCCTCGCTCATCGACTTACCATATCCCAGATAAGGCGGTATCTGATGTCTATTTGCTGGAGAAATCATCGAATAAGGGATTCCTCAATAATCGAATCCCCCCTCTGGTTGTCACAGAGAATCACAGTGGTATTCATCATGTGTACAAACAACTCACTTAAGAGCCTCTGCAACCATGCAGCTTCACACGAGATCATACTCGTAGCTATGTATTTGGTCTTGACGGTGGTTATAGAAATCGACTTCTGCTTCCTTCTCATCCATGATATCGAAGTAGAATTCAAAGAGAACCAGCACTGAGAAGTGCTCTAGTGATCCTCCACACTGCCTGCCCAGTCAGCATTCGAATAATCATGCAGTTTCATATTTCCTGCAGTGTATCTCAATCCATGAGAGATTGTGTCTTGAAGATATTTCAGAAGATTCTTGGCACCAATCCAGTGAGGCTCAACCAAATATGAGCTCACCATGCTAACTGCAAAACATATGTCCGGACGGAAGTTCACCAAGAACATCAACACGAATGAGTTTATGAAACTCAGAGGCATTTCCCAAATCTGGTCCGACATAACTACCATATAAATTCTGAAAGTTAAGATCCTTGAGGTAGTCACAGACTTGCAGTTTATCATTCTACATCCGGAATCCAACTCCCTCTTACTTCTGCAAATGAGAGGGCCTGCACCTGTCAGAAATAGGTCGTCCTCATAAGGTGCCGGTATGAGAGGTCTATCATCCACAACCTTCGAGTAATTGTTTGGATCGGTTTCATTCCTAGTGAATCTCAGCTTCATCAAACAACTATCAATCCTATCATACTACGCCTGGGGTGTTTTGCTTCAAGCCATAGAGGGCTTTCTTCCACCTGTATACATGAGATTCCCAATCATGAATCTCAAACTCCTCGGGTTGTTCCAAACCTGTGGCCTTGTTGCATGAGGGGAATGGTCCCCTTATAAGATTTTCCTTCGGTACATCTCAGACATGTACCTTCATGCTCTTCTTGAATTCAGGCATCCCTATCACCATCTGACTCACATCGGGTAGGGCCCCATAGGTAGACCTCCGATGTTATAGATGCAATATGTCAATTGACATGATCCTCAATGGACCATCCTGCAACTTGATACAAATTGCCAGCCTTGAATCCATGAGAAAAAGCATCTTTGAAAATTCTATTTTTTAATGCGTATCTTTCCATCGATGAATGCCACCCTGAAACCTTTGACTTCCATTTCCGAGATGGACACCAAGTTCTTCTTGAGATTAGGTACATAAAAGAGATTGTTGTAAATGAATTGAGTTACCCTCATTCAATTGAGGGGTAACACTCCGTACACTCTTTCCGGGATAGGTGGCATCGACTCCAAGTACAATCCCACGGTTGTTTGCGTCTCTACCAAATTTGAGAGAGCACCCTTCTATCCAATGAGGTGCCTTGAAGCACTACGATCAATAAGCCAGATCCCCAAAGAATCTGAAGGGGAGGGCCAATACAAGATAATGCTTCTTTATTGTATCAAAAACAACATTTGATTCTTCATACCTGGGGTTCCTTGCTTTCTTTGAAGAGTTGGCCATTTCCTTGATGACCTGCATTACCTGTCATTCCTTTGATCATTGAAGATGTCCCTAGAATGATTGTTATCTTCATCAAGAGATGTGTCTCTGCCATTCGAACACTCCTTCGCATAATGGCCGAACTTATTGCAACCAAGGCATCTGCCTTTCCTTCCATCCTTAGATCTGGACTTCCCAATGAAGTGATCTTTAGGTAGGCCATCAGAAACTTCCGCTGCGCCATTCTGATAATATTCTCTGCTTAGATTTCACCCTTGGTGAATTTGAAGAGGGATGAGGAATCCATTGATCCTTTTGTCCTTTCCCAACTGTCTTCGGTGATTGCTCTTTCACTCTTGCTTCGGCATTGTCTTCACCTCAGTTCCGATACCATGTTAATTTAGGTATGTTCTATGCTTAGAGCAATTTATTTCAATTTTCACAGTTTGCTCAATATCTTTTCCAGATCAGCAATCACATCAACATTAAAGTAAACTGTAGATAGAACATAAACATAGATTGCAGAGACAAGCCAAGACAAGAGGACACAAGATGTGGTGCTAGCCAGGGACAAACCCCAATGTGGGGAAACCCTTGATCAATTCTTTTTATATGTTCTTCAGTAGTTCCGCAGAGAGAGAGAGAGATAGTACGTTTACAACAGAAGTCAACACTTTGACTTATCTAGATAAGAGCATAGATCATATCTAAGAAGATGACACATGAGATCAGTTGAAGACATGCTGCTTCAACTGATTCTCCAAGGTGATTCCTTCACCTATCATTGTGCTGCATTTTTCCATGTGCTGCACCTCACCATGCTGCACCATGCTGCACCCATCATTACTATGTTGCATCATCATGCTTTACCAATCATGACTGTACCCATCACTGTACTGCATCATGTACCATTGCTACACCATGTTGCTGTACTAACCTATGCTCTGGCTGCACTTTGCTTGCTTGTTGTCCCTAGCATGCTTGTTGTCCTTAGCATGCTTGCTGTTGCATGCTAGTTGTCCCTTGCATGCTAGTTGTAACATTGCATGCTTGGTGTATTTGCTGCTAAGTACCATACAACTGCCCCAATGTTAGTTAGCTGTCCCTTGTATGTTGCTCTCCTTCGGAGGCAGATGCTCCGACAGTTCCTGGCAGTTTCGCCTGTTCCCGACAGTTCCCGGCAGTTCTGGCAGTTTCAATAGTTCCAACTATTTTCGGTTGTTTCTGGCATTTCCGGCAGTTCCCGACAGTTCTAGCTGTTCTTGACAGTTCTGGCAGTTCTGACAGTTCTTGTAGTTCTGGCAGTTCCGCTGTTCCCGGCAGTTTTGTCAGTTCCCGTCAGTTCTGGTAGTTCTCGGTAGTTTCGGCAATTCCCGGCAGTTCCGACTGTTTCGACAGTTCCCGGCAGTTTCGTCATTTGCCCTCTAGATTAGGGCAGCGTTATTCCTTAGGATCACTCCTCCTACTAAAACCCAAAGACAATTAGAGAGGAAGAGATCCCAAGTGTGTTGAAAATGACTTGAAGGCCACCTCTATTTATACTAAAACGTTGAGCACAAGTGGGGTTTATTTGGTTGCTGGCCGACCTTAACGAATTGTCCCATAACACAAATAAATTCATATCTCTATGAATACTTATCGAAATCGAATGACCTTTAGATCAATCCTACACCTCTCGATGAGAGGGATCCAAGAAAAATATTAGCTTCCATTAATAAGATGACACACATGGAGTTTGGCCCTAGTTGCCATTTTTAACAAGATCACTATGGAACAATGATGCACAAGAACAATACAAGATTTACCCTGGGAAAACCCACTTGGGGGAAAAATCTAGCAACCTTTTCCTTAGAGAAATTCTTCAATTCAACAAGAGATACAATTGATCTTTCCTAGTCAAAATCATGTCAAATAGACCAACAAGAGATCCTTGGTCAAGCCTGGTCAAAGTGTCTTCAAATCAAGTCAAGAAGCTGCCCAAAAGTCCTAGCTTGCTTTGCTCTACTAGGGCCTAATTTTGGCCTCCTCTTGAACTTAGAAAATTCGTACCTGCTACCAGATATGCCCAAAAAAATGTCACACATGCGATGTCAACAGAGAGAGAAAGTGTGAGGTCAAACTAGAGAAAAAAAGCTCTTCTTGTCTTCGTCCTTCTTGTTCTGCTTCTCCTTCGCTTGGATCAAAAGCTCTTATTGCTTGAGGTCGAATGGTGCCAAGAGGAAGAGTCCAAATGGGTTATATATATCTTTCTTAGGAGGCTAAATGGGTGCCGCAATGGAGTGGGGCCGACTTGACTTCTTTAATGACAAAATATTTAAAATTAAAAATTCAAATTCTCTCTTTTGAAAAAGACATGAAGAACATGTCTTGAAATTTATGAATACATATATTTGAAAGGCGAAATTATACAATATGAAGACCGTACATAGCTACAAAAAATCCAACACTCCCTCTTAGCTAGGGAGGTATTCATAATGACTACTTCACATATTCTCTTGTTGAAAACTTCTTTAAGGAAAGGTTGAATGAGTTGGGTATGTTGATGTGTCAATCCACTACCTGTGGAAAGCATTTTGCATCAACATCATGCTCAACAAGTTGTCACTGGGAGCAATTCACCAAATATCCAAGTTGTCACTTAGAACTTGGTCAACACTTGTGACTTACGGTGAAGCCCTGGGCTATTACCATTCTTGCATGTTGATTGGATGGTAACTCTCTTGCTCGATGCTAGAGGCACTTACGTGCTCATTCGGGGAGCACTCCATTCCTCGATGTTCTCCAGGTCGTTCTCCCTAGCCACATTTTGTGGCCCCTTGTCAATACATGACCTGTTTATATCTTGACCTAGGGAGAATGTTTGCCCCTTGATGCAACAACATCAACACTCCCTTTCAACAATGGAGGCATTCTCAACTACTCCAAGCTTGTCCTTGAAGTATACAAACTTTGCCCTGGGAAGAGGCTTGGTGAGAATGTCAACAACTTGCTCATCTGTAGAGATGTATTGAAGCTTCACTGCTCCCTTCAGTACCATGTCTCAGATGTGATGATACTTGATCTCGATGTGCTTCAACCGGTCATGAAAACTGGATTTTTTGAAGGCTTCACACAACTTTGATTGTCACAATATATCACGGCCGGATCTTGCACCTGATCAAGCAATCCTACAAATAGCTTCTGAAACCATACTACTTCACAACTTGCCAAACTTGCAGCAATGTACTCTTCCTTTGCAGTGCTGAGTGCCATGGATGTCTGTTTTCTGCTCATCCAAGATACATAGCAGATCCTAAGCTGAAACAACATCTTGATGTTCTCTTCTTGTCTTTTGGACTCCTTGCCCAATCATAATCTAAGAATCCCTGCAGTTGTATCTCAAGCCAGGAGGTAACTCCTCAAATGAAAATTTGTTTTTCTTCATTAAGATTGCTCATGGATATATACAAGGTGGGAGAGACTCTTGGGCTTCACCTCCCAGTGTCTCTTCATATTCCTATTCTCCATTATTTACTATTTACATTATTTACAAATATTCATCCAATCCCAATGATTAGGTGTCAACATTCACCCCCTTAATCTGAAGGGATGTCAGTGAGTCCAAGCATAGTTTTGAACGTTTCGAACTTTTCTCTTCCAAGAGCTTTAGTGAAAATGTCTGCAATCTTCTCATTAGTGGAACAATGGTGTAGATGGATTGTCTTGGCCTCAACATGATGTCAAATCAGATGGTATTTTGTATTGATGTGTTTCATTCGATCATGGAACTTTCGGTTCTTGGTCAACATTATTGCAAAGGTGTTGTAAATCATGAGTGGAGTTGAATGCACTTGTTTCACCTGGAAATCTTCCAGAATTTTCCTGAGCCACACAATTTCTTTTGTTGTGGAATCTGCTGGAACTGATTGTTTGCGTGATCTCTAGGAGACAACTCCTAATCCAAGACTCATAGCATAACCTGAAGTAGATACCCAGTGTCTTTGTCTCCATCGAAGTCTGAATTAGAGTATCAATCAAGCTAAAGTCACCCACCTGTGTATACTTGAGTCCAAAGTCTTGAGTTCCATTCAAGTACTTTAGAACTCTTTTTGCAGCAGATCAATGTCCCTCACAAGGCTTTTGCATAAACCTGGAGAGGATTCCAACAACAAATGAAATGTCCGGTCTGGTAGTAGTCAGGTAGTTGAGACTTCCTACAAGCTCTCTATAATTTGTTGCATTCTCAAATTCTTTTCCTTCAATGGATGTGAGCTTCAAGCTTTGTTCCATTGGAGTAGTCAAAGGATTGCACTCAACCATGCCAAACTTGTTCAACAGATCTCCAATGTACTTTTGAGAGAGGAATCTAGACTTCGGTTGTTGAGTTACTTCAATACCAAGATAGTAGTGAACATAACCCAAATCAGTCATTTCAAAACCTTTCTTCAATTCTTTCTTTATGGATGCAATGTAGCTCTCATTGTTCCCCGTCATCAAAACATCATCTATATATACCACAAGATATACAATTGTTTTGCCAAATTTCTTGACAAACAAAGTTGCATCATCAAGATCATAATGTTTGAAGTTGAGTTTCAGAAGATGCTTTGTTAACTTTTCATACTAGGCTCGCAGTGCTTGCTTGAGGCCATACAAGGATTTCACAAGTTTGCATACTTTATGCTCATGGCCCTTCACAACAAATCCTTCTGGCTGGGACATAAAAACATTCTCTTTTAGATCTCCATTCAAGAAAGCAGTTTTTTTATATCCACTTGATGGACTTTCCAACCGTTCTGAGCTACCAAGGCAAAGAGTGTTTTGAGGGTAGCCATTTTGCTGTGGGGGCAAAAGTCTCCTCATAATCAACCCCTTCCTCCTGTGCAAAACCTTTTGCCACATGCTTGACTTTGTGCTTGTCAAGTGAGCCATCAACTTTATACTTGTTCTTGTAGAACCACTTGCAGCCAATTGGTTTGGTTCCCAATGGATGATCAACCAGCTTCCAAGTGCCATTCTTTATCACGACATCATACTCCTTTTGCATCGCTTCTTCCCTTTCATCATGAGAAGCGACTTCTTTGAAGGAAGTTGGTTCAAAATCTGTAGACGAATTCAGTTCACAATCATAAGAAACATCCACATCAACAGGTGAATCAGAATCATCTATGTCACCTCCATTTTGCTTGGTTGTACTTCGTGTTCCTGTCCTTCCAACCTCATCAGGTTGAACACTTTCAAGTGTCTTTGTTAGCCATTTTGGAGGACCTTTTTGAGATGGTCCAGGTTGCTCAATTGACTGAGTTGGGACTGAATCAAGATTGAGTCTCCCAATTCTGTCAATCATATCACTCAAAGTATCATTAGTGGTTGGAGCTTCATGTGGGGGAGAGAGTGCTTTAGAAGAAGATTCCACAGATTGATCCAGTATAGGAATGCGCCTTTCAAGATCTGGAATTTGATTATCAAATTCATGAAATGATTTTGCATGTCTGAATCTATCCAAGTGATCAAGCTTCCGCTCAATAACATTGCCAGCTTTGGAAGATTCAAGATAGATTGCATCTCTAGATACAACAAACTTCTTATTAACTTCATCATAGAGACAATATGCTTTGAAGGTATTTGAATACCCCAATAAGATAAACTTGTGACTCCTTGCACCAAGTTTGTTTCTTTGTTCCTTTGGTATCAAGGCATAACAAGTGGAACCAAAGACGTTGAGATGTTTTACCGAAGGAATGTGGCCATACCACATTTCATAAAGAGTCTTGTTTCTAATAGCATTAGATGGACATCTATTCTTTACATACACAACACATAGAATTGCATCAGCTTCAACCCAAAACATCAATTTTACATTCTTGAAAAACATCATGGAACATACCATGTTTAAGATTGTCCTGTTCATTCTTTCAACTACTTTGTTCTGTTGGGATTATAAGGCACAGTTGTTTGATGTTTGATCCCATGCTGGCGAAGATAGTTTTCAAATTCATTTGAAGTGTATTCTTTTCCATTATTAGTGCAAATAGGGCCAATATGTGATTGTGCATCATTTTCAATCCATGTATAAAAGTTCTTGAATGTTTCAAAAACATCAGATTTGTTCTTCAATAAATAAACCCAACACATTCTGGTGTAGTCATCAATAAATGTCATCATATATTTATTTCCATTTGCAGAAGGAACAAGCATTGGACCACATAAATCTGAATGAATGAGTTCAAGTTTTCTATGTGCTCTGGAATGCGAATCATGAAAACTCTGTTTGCTATGCTTTCCTAGAATACAAACATCACATTGCGTAAGTTTCCTAGGAATTGTAGGAAAACAATTAACACCATTTTTCTTCAGCAAGCGAAGGCTGTCATAGTTCAAGTGTCTAAATCTAGCATACCATAAAAGAGTTGATGGAAATGTACCTTCATCATAATGAGAATTGTATGAGAAGTTTTGTGCAGGAAAAAAGGTACCTTGTAGCTTCAAAAGTCTTTCTTCTTCTATCCCCATCATGATAAGTGAGTGATCTGATGCTTTTCTGACCTCAACCTTGCCATCAAACATATGAAAGGAGTGTCCTTGCTGGCGGATGTGGACCAAGGACAACAAGTTTCTCCTTAGTTGTGGGAGATATAAAACATCATGCAGAAGAAAGTTTGGAAGACCAGGCAATTTGACCCTGATGGTGCCAAGCTCTGATGGCTTGAGTTTTAATTTGTGTGCAAAGTATATTGCTCCATCAACATTGTCAGTAAATTCTTCAAAAAAATCTCTTCTAAAAGTCATGTGGCAGGTTGCTCCTGAATTAAGCAACCAATCATTTTTCCAAGAAGCAAGTGAAGCATTAAACAAGTCTTCAGTTACTCCAATATTACAATGTGCCACAACATAGTGAGCGGATTCAGCTGCTTTGCCTTTCTCTTTGTCATTGGCTTTACCTTTGGCTTGATTTTTTTCCTACTCAATTCTGTCCCAAGGCAATTTACATGTGGATGCATCATGTCCATCTCTATTGCAACATATGCAATGAAGATCAAAATTTTCTCGTAGAGAGTGTCTGCGCCCTGACCTCTGAAATTTCTTCTTCTTCTTCCTCTTCGACCACCTCTTCCTTTAGAAGAATCTTGAGCATGATTCTTCTCTCTCTGTGCATGACACACAACTTCTTCAGAAGACTGAGGAGTTGTCTTCTTCCCAAAAGCTTTCTCTCTCAAAACAAATTTCTTCACAAGGGAGTCAAAGGTAATCTCTCTGAGGTTTCCACTTTCTTGCAATGACTCAAGATAATTTGAATAAGTGGGATATAGTTCCTCGAAAAAAACTATGAGAGGAATGTCTAGTTGAACATCAGTGGTTTTGATATCATGCATAATAGATCTTACTTCTGATGCTAAAGCAAGAGGATCATCATTTTTCAATTCAAGACTGAACATTTTAATCATCAATTGGACAACTTCAAGTTCAGAGTGTGAGTCATAAAGTTCCTTCAACTTCTGTAAGGCTTCAAAAGCATTTGAAAATGGTGAAATATGGTGACTCACCTCTTCATTTACAGATGCTGCAATCAAGGCATAGGCCTTGCTGTTCTTGTTTTCCCAAACGACGAACTGCTTATTTGAGGTGGGCTTTGCAGGTTCATTATCTCCTTCTCCTACACAAACTCCTTTCCATAGCTCATTGAAAATGAGAGTGTGTTTTATCTTCCGCGACCATTCTGGATAGTTCTCTTTCCCAGAGAGAACTACTCCAACTATAGAGATCAATGAATGCATTAAAAAATGTGTACTGTGTAAAAATGTAATTTGCTGCAGTATATAAAAAATTTCACTTCTGGTGGTAAAAATGCAATTATGATATATATAGCAGAGGTATATTTGGGGGAGGTGTATAAGGGGAGCGTGTATATAGGGAGCGTGTATATGGGGAAGGTAGTATGTGGGGGGGCTTATGCGAGGGGAGGGTTTGGATACTCGTGGATGGTAGCATAGGCAGCGGTTTCAGGTTTGCGTGGATGGTAGCGTAGGTGGTATGGGATATATTAACACAGTGTGGGAGGGGATTTATGTGATTATATAATATATAATCATACAGCCACCAAGCGATGCCGGATATGCAATGAAAAGCCGTAGTGATATGTGGGAGCGTAGTATGCAGAGATGGTGGTATCAACGTGTGGAGAAACTAGTGTGCGAGACTATGGTATGTCAGTTCTGGCAATTTTCACCTAGGCAACAACGGAACCATAGTTCTGATATATGAATGGCAGTATATGAATACGCAAGACAATGGTATATTAATACGGTGGAGAAGAGTTGATGGTATTGGGAGGGTGTAAGCAAACAGTGGAATTGCATATATTAACAGAACCATGTTAGGCCCCGCTATGAGGCAATACTGTGAGGCACCAATGTTGAATCTAACTGTGTTTTGATGCTGTGGGGAGGAGTGTATGGGAAGGAACGCATACCAACACACAAGAGATCTACAACAAACCAAACTGCAACAACGTTTGAATAAAAACAAAATGCATACCAACAACCGCACCACGTTGAGCAGCCACACCACGCTTCTGCTGTGCCTCTCCGATTATGCACCATGCATTACATAGTCTCCAACTTATTGCAGGAACGACCAAACTCAAACTTATTCCAACACCTAGAGCAACGTACACATCAAATTGTTCAATGCATAAGGCAGAGAACACTCTATCCAAACGCAGAGAAAATACGGATAGAGGACAAAATATGACAGGAAATAATGGCAGGAATGAGGCATAGAGGGAGTTACAAGGGTAGGAAGAGAGCCAAAAATAGAGGCTGGGACCTGTGCTTTGATACCATGTTAGGCTAGGAGGTAACTCCTCAAATGAAAATTGTATTTCTTCATTAAGATTGCTCATGGATATATACAAGGAGGGAGAGACTCTTGGGCTTCACCTCCCAGTGTCTCTTCATATTCCTATTCTCCATTATTTTTACATTATTTACAAATATGCACCCAAACCTAATGATTAGGTGTCAATGCTGTACTCCACCGTTTGAGACATATCTCAAACCATAACATACCGTGCCATATAGATATCTTAGAACATGCTTGGTTGCAATCCAATGTACATGCCTCAGTTGAGTCAGTTCCATCTGACACTGACTCGAGTATTTACTACAAAGCAAATGTGTGGTTTAGTATTAAGTAGATAGATCAATGAACCAATTAGTCGTTGATATTGACAGATCCACTAAATCTGATTTAGAATCTCTCAACTTCTTCAGGTTTGTCACCATGGGAGTAGACATGGACTCACATTCCATCATTCCAAACCTTTGAAGGATCGTAATAATATATTTTCCTTGACCAAGAAAGATCTCTCCTTGCTTCTACCGTATTTCCAATCCCAAGTAGTAATGCATCAAGCCTAGATCCTTCATATCAAATTCAGTAGTCAATACCCTCTTACACTGATCGATGAGATTCTCTGCTCTTGTTAGAAACAAGTCATCAACATATAATAATAAAATCATAGGCTCACATTTAGAAACTTTGTAGTAAAGGTTTGGATCAACATCACTCTTAGTAAAACTAAGACTCAACAAATTTCCATAAATTCGAGAATACCAAGCTCGAGGTTCTTGCTTGAGTCCATACAAGGCTTTCTTCAATCTACAAACATGAGTCTCCTTCTAAAGTACCTTAAAACCTTGATGTTGTTTTACGTACACTTCTTCAATCAATATGTTTGTTGAATTTTGTAGCTATGGTCGTTCTTCATAATTATATTTTAGCCCTTGTAATTATAAAGAATTTGGAAGACATGTTCTTCATGTCCTTGAAAGAATTTATATATGACAGGTTCTTCTTGTCCGGATTTAAAAGAGAAATTTTCTAAATTTGAGATTTGGATTTTGGCTCCAAGATAGTCAAGTCGGCCCTCCCTCAAGTTAGGTCGGTCTAGTGAAGAGACACACCCATTTTGGATAGGCAGATCACTATATAAAGGCATTTGGCCTTCTCCACAAGAGCACCATTCGATCATCACACAACAAAAACAATCTATGAGCATCCAAGCGAAGGACAAGAAGAAGAAGAAGGATGAAGATCTCTCTCTCTAGCTCGCACTTTTCTCTCCAAGAATTGACACGTGTGACTTTTCTAGGCAGGCCAAAATTCTAGGAGGTTGAGTTTTCTGCGCATATTCTAGAGGCTGAAATTTGGCCTAGGGTTGATTTGATCACACTGAGTTGCTAGGCTGATTTGGAGGTTTGACTTGAGGGTTGGAAACCAAGTTTGACCATAAGCATAGTTGACTAGCCGCATTAGATGTATATCTTGTTGAATTGAATAATTTCTCTAAGAAAAATGTTGTTGAGTTTTTCCCCCAAGTGGGTTTTCCCAAGGTAAATCTTGTGTTCTCTTTTTGTGTATTATGACCTCTAGTGTCTTTATGGTTTATGGTTGAATTTTTAAGTGTAATTTCTTAATGATAAGTTGGAATTGTTAAAAGAAGATATATATCATTTGAAGCAATTACCAGTGATTCATAAATATTGTGCTTGTATCTATTGCACTTGACAAATCAACATGGTTTCAAAGCTTTGGTGATGAAAAGGATGTTGAGATCGCTCTTGAAGAAACTTTGGTAAGAGATCATTCTTGAAACCCTAGATCTACAATCTATTTGCTTGTCTATGACTATGGGTTCTCACATGAAGGCAAAAGGAAAATTAGGAGCTACAAACTTTAGGGCTTGGAAGACAAGGATTGATCTTCTCCTTGCAAAACAAGGTCTCTTGGGTATTGTAAAAGGCAATGTTTGAAGAGAAAGCAAAGTTTGAGAAGGATGATATCACAACCATGAGCATCATTGTGGATTCTATCAAAGATCACTTGATTCCCTATGTTTCAAGTCTTCAATCTTCTAAGCAGATGTATGATGCCCTAACTAGTTTGTTGACTATCAAAAATATTGGTCAAGCCACAAATTCATCTTGATGAAGTCATTTTTGATAAGGAATTAGTAACTACATGTAATATCCCCAATTTTGATATTTCGCATTAGAGACAATTTTGGAAAAAGGGAGACATTTCCAGCATTGGGACTTAGGAGGAAAAAGGAAAATTATGACCTTAGTGAAGAGTGGGGTCCACAAGGAGAGAAAATTCGACCAAAGAGGCAAGTCGCACTAGTGAGAAGGGAGAGGGAATGGAAGGGGTGAAAATTAGTAGAAGGTAGGGACCACCAAGGGAGAGAGGGCCAAAAATTATAAATAGAGCTTGGAGTTCTCCATTTGGTATCCTTTGAGCATTTGACAATTCAACATTAGTTCTCTTGAGCTGGTTAGCCAAGACAGCCCGTGCCATTCAACACAAGGAATTTTTGAGCGGGAATTCCACCCATATTTCAAAGAATTTTGAGTGTCTCCCTAGTGAGGCAATTTGGGGAGCTCAATTTATAGTTTCCATTGGGCATATTTGCAAGTTATTTCAGCTGGTGTGTGTTTTTTCCAAGGCACATAAGTGGTTCGAATTGCTTGTGGGAAGATCAGTTACGGAGAAGTAGAACAATAGAGGATTTGCAGGTGTTTTCCATCATTTTATATGGAGATTTTGTGGTGATTAGCAGGGCCGAGTTTGAGGGAATTCTTAAGGCCAAAATTCTTTATTTTTGGAAGTGCACACGAGTCTCCAGGTAGGCTTGCGCAGGGGCTGGAGGAATAGAGGTTGAGGAGAGATAAGGGTTGGAGATAGGAGGTATTTCTCAGCGGAGATTTTAACCAGAGTTGGGAGAAATTTCCATTGTTGGATTTGAGCTTAATACTGTAGTATCAATACTGTGGGGCGTTTTTTGGCCAGATTGGGCAATTCCCACTTGTTGGGGGTCACTAGGGGTCGATGGATTCAGCCCAAACCCTTTCTGGGTTTTTGTGGGTTTATTGAGAGGAGTCTCCAGCCAATTTTACAAAATTTTATGGGCTATATTCAGGCCTGAAATCCACGTTCTTATAGCAGGTCGTATTGTTGGTTGGCTGAGAAATTTGCATCACTTGGTGGGCTCAGTTTTGGCTTGGAGTTGGGTCAAACACTTTCTGGGTATTTCTAGGGTTTTGGAGGGGAGTCCGTGGTTGCAATTTCAGGGTCATTCGGGCATTCTTCAGGGCAGAATATTCAGACCATTCCAACAACCGCAATAATGATTTTCTGGGTAGTGCGTTGTACTAGTTTGGGCCAGTATTTCTCCGGGATCAGAGTTGTACTACCTGGGGTTTGCATAGCTTGCATAGCAAGCCTAGGTTCCCTTGTTCCTACTTGCTTATGCACTCTGATTTATCATTATTAATAAAATGGCTCAACTGTATGGAGTATTTTCTTTGGCATTTTGATGGTTATGTGTATCTTTCAGTTTGTGGTTGTTGTATTTGTTGCATGGTCCCTGTTAATTGTTGTAGCTTAGTTTGTGTTTTTGATTTTCACTGTTAATTCCTAGTTTGGAACGTTACACTACAACACTCGATAGTCTACTTGAATCATGGGACGCTTTTGCAGCGAGAATATGTGCTAAAAAAGAATATCCAAAATTTGATGAACTATGGGGCAATTGTACTCAAGAAGAATCAAGGCTCATATCAAGAAGAAAGATTCAAAGATCTAATGAAGGCGATTCTCAAGCATATGCAACATGTTTCAAGAAAGGTGGAGGAAGAAAGAAGTTTGGTTTCCAAAGAATAAATGGAGGAAGAAGAAATGAAGAAGACTCGAAGAAAGAAAATCTGCCCCTCAAGGAAAGAGAGACATGTCAAAGGTTCAATGCTATCAATGTCACAAATTTGGTCACTTTAGACACAGTTGTTTTGAAAGATCAAATAATAGAAAGAGAAAGGGAAAGCAACATGTCTCCGCATCAAATTTTGAAGATCTTCCAAAGAGACCAAAGAACAAAAATCTAGGTAATAAAGAATTCTTCTATTTCTCTGTTTTCACTGGTTCTGTTGCAGATGGTGAAGAATTGTGGTTAGTATATAGTGGTGCTTTAAAGCACATGAAGGGAGATCGAGTCAACGTCACAAGTCTAGTGGAAAGAAGACAGACACAAAAGGTGGAACTTGGAGACAATAATAGTTATGTAGTTAAAAGCATTGGGAAGACATTCATTGAGCTAGAATTAGGTGACATATTCATCTTAGCAATATATTATATGTGCCAGATTTGAAGAAGAATTTGGTTTCTATTTCATGCTTGGAAGATAAAGGCGACGAAATAGCATTTTTTGATGGAAAAGTTCTTGTTTGGCCCAAAGGCTCTAGTATAAATTTTGCTAGAGTACTTGGAGTTCGTGAATGAAGGTTGTATAGATTTTTGAAACAACCTACTCAAGCACTTGTACATAATGATATTAGTTCATGTGAGCTTTGGCATAGAAGATATGATCAACTTCACCGCAGATCTTTGCTTACCTTAAAACAAATGGTTAAAAGTGTTCTAGATTTGCAAGAAGAGCATGAAGGAGTATGTAAAGGATGTGCGCTTGGTAAAAGTGTCAAGAAGCCTTTTTGAAACAATTGAAGTAGATCCAAGGAAGTTTTGGTCTTAGTTCATTCTGATGTATGTGGTCTTATGCCAATGAAGTCTCTTGGAGGCTCTTTGTACCATGTAATATTCATTAGTGACTTCTCTTGTAAGACGTGGATCTACTTGATGAAGACAAAAGATGAAGTCTTTGACAAGTTCCAGGAATTCAAACTTGAAGTCGAAAACTTGAAGGGAAAGAAGATCAAAGTATTGAGATTTGATAATGGAGGAGAATATACCTCCAAGGAGCTTATTGCATTTTTAAAAAAAGTTGGGATTAAGAGGGGGTTGACAGTCCGTTATAATCTGCAACAAAATGGAGTTGTTGAAAGAAAGAATAGAACCATCGAAGAATTTATCAAGGCAATGATGCATGACCAAGACCAGCTTATGTTTCTATGGAGTGAAGCGTTGATGACCGCGCTCTACATTCAAAATAGATGTCCTCATTGACTCTTGGAAGGTAAGACTCTTGAAGAAGCATTCACTAGACAAAAACCTCAGGTTGGTCATTTAAGAATATTTGGTTGTCTTGTTTATGTTCATGTCGTTAGTAGGGATGTGACCTTTGATGAGAATGTGGCTTATTGGAAGTCTAAAGAAGTGGAATTTGATGAGGATGAAAAACATGAAGCTCCCAAGGAAAAAGGATCTGGTCCATCAAGTCCTTCTGAACATCTCGTTGATCATTAAGAAGAGCCAAAAGGGCCAAGCGAACTAGTGGACTTGGTTGTTCTCGAAATCAAGAAAAGGCCAACTTTGTTGAGATCCACTTTGTAGGAAGCCAAAGGAAATGCAACACCACGTGACACTTTAAAGGAAAGTAAGAGGCCAAAGAGATATTATGGTTATGTAGTGTTGATGACTAATCTTATTGATGCTGAACCTTCCACCCATGAAGAAGCAGCTAACCAACAAGTTTGGAAGGATGTGATGTTGGAAGAATACCACTCAATTATGAAGAATGATGTATGGGAGATTGTACCTAGACCTGAAGGAAAATCAATGGTGTCCTCCAAATGAGTATACAAGATCAAGCATGCAGTGGATGTTAGTATTGAAAAATACAAGGCGAGATTTGTGGCTAGAGGTTTCTCCCAGAAAGAGGGAGAACACTGTGATGAGACTTTTGCTCTAGTTACCAGGTACACTACCATTAGATACATTATATCTATTGCTGCTTTTGTGGGTTGGAATTTATATCAAATGGATGTAAAGATGACTTTTCTTAATGGCGTGCTTGAAGAAGTGTACATAGAGCAACCTCAAGGTTTTGAGGTCCATTGTAGAGAGTTTCACATTTGCAGGTTGAAGAAAGCCTTGTATGGACTTAAGCAAACACCGAGAGCTTGGTATACATGAATTGACAATTATCTGACAAGACTTGGTTTCTTCCAGAGTGATGTTGATCCAAACCTATACTTCAAGGTCAAGAAGAATGAAATTGTGATTCTATTATTATATGTTGATGACTTATTTCTGACAGGTGTGGAACTTCTAATTATTTGGTGCAAGAGGGTGCTAGCTTTTGAGTTCGATATGAAGGATCTTGGATTGATGCACTATTATTTGGGGCTAGAAGTACGGTAGAAGCCTGGCAAAATATTTCTTGGCCAAAGGAAATATATTATCAAGATCCTGCAGAATTTTTGTATGATGGATTGTAAGTCAATGTCGACTCCTATGGTGACCAATCTGAGAAAGCTAAGAGACTCTAAATCTGATTTGGTAGATCCATCTATGTACCAAGAGTTGATTGGCTCGCTGATGTAATTTGTTAATACCATGTCGGACATTTGCTTTGCAGTGAACACGTTGAGCCAGTTCCAGGTGGAACCAAGACATGATCATTGGATTGCAACAAAGCACATATTGAGGTACTTGTGGTACAATTGACTTTGGTTTGAGATATGTCTCAAATGCCGATATTTAGCTGCAGGGTTATACATATGTAGATTGGGTAGGAAGTGCTGAAGATAGGAAGAGTACATACAAAAGTTGCTTTAGTTTGGCCTCCACTATGATTTCATGGATGAGTAGGAAGCTCCAAAACCGGATTCGCTCTTAAAGGGCCATGTGTTTGAATCTGTCGAATTTGATACGATTCGACCTAAATCGTGTCCGATTGGGACACGATCGATCCGGATCGTGTCCCGATCGGACACATCGTGTCACGAAATCCGGACACGAATCCGGCAAACTGGGACCCACGCAACCATAAAAGGGCAGAAATGCCTTGCATTTGCATAATTTTCTGTCATTTCTTTTGCAATAGGTGAGCCGTGGGTTTGCTGTGATGAGTTTGGAGAAAGGAGCCAAGGGTTTGGAGCGTTTTCAAGGAGATTCAAGCGATAGGTAAGTGCATTTCCTCTCTATTTTTTTTGCATTTGTATTACAACAGTTTGTATATGCATTTCTTTTACAAATTTGTGCATGTTTTGTTTATTTTTTTACAGTATTCATGGCTCAATCAAGGGCAGTAGGTAGGGGGCAAAGGAAGGGGAAGAATGTTCCCATTGGATGTGCCCCTCCTCCCCCAATTTCATCGGAGTTTGCTGCAAGTATTCCCGCTATTGCAAGTAATGTTGAGGGAAGACTTCCTCCTAAAGGTAACATTGAGAAATATCCCTTGTTGAAATATGTCACAAGAGAGGATGGGCCAAGCAGCAAGGTGAAGGGCGGAGGCAATGTGAATTGGAGATGCAACTTTTGCCACAGTACTTTCACAAGCACATATTACCGTGTGAAAGGTCATTTGTTGGCTTTACCAGGTTGTGGAGTTGGAGCTTGTACACAAGTTCCTTTACAAAAGATGAAAGAAATTGAAAGAGAGTTTCATTGTTGGTATGACAAATGTGGCTGCAAAATAAAAAAAAAACCAAGAATGATGACCCCCTTCCATTTTTGAGGAAAGGGAACAATAAATTCCCATTTGAGAGTTCTTGTGGGGGACAAGCAACAAAAAGAAAGGCAATTTCACTTGGTCCAATGGACAAGATTTTTCAAAAGGAGAAACAGGAAGAGCTTGATCTCACCATTGCCTTTTTTCTATCAAAACTTCATATCCTTTAATGTTTCACACTCACTCTATTTATTGAGATGTGCCAAGCTCTAACTCACGGGGCTCCATTATAGTATGTGCCTCCTAGTTCAGAGAAGCTTTAAACTACATTGTTGACAAAGGCAAAAAAGAGGTGCAAAAAATGCTTGAGCCTATTAAAACATTATGGCCAACATCTAGGGTTAGCATTGTTTCTGATGGATGGACAGATCCAACACGACACCCACTCATCAACATCATGGTGTCTTCCTTGAATGGTCTAGTTTTCTTGAAAGCAGTGGATACACTCGGAGAATACAAGGATGCACAATATATGTGTGAGTTGTTTATTAAAGTTATTGAAGATGTAAGTGTTGATTTTTGTGTGCAAATCATAACAGATAATGCACCTGTTTGCAACGCTGCTGGCATGGTTGTGGAAGCTAAATATCCACAAGTGTTTTGGACACCTTGCATTGTCCATTCATTGAACTTAGCATTGAAATCCATTGCTTTTGATGTGCTTTGGATTGGTAACATTATTGAGGATGCACGACATATCCGTAACTTTGTACAAAACCATACAAATGCCCTCATTATCTACAAGGAGTACAACAATCTATCATTGTTGAAGATTGTGGATACACGGTTTGCCTCTTCATTAATCATGTTGAAGAGGTTGAGGGAGGCCAAGACCGCTCTTGGGGCCATGGTTATTTTAGAGTTTTGGTCTTTTGACAGGTCAAGTAACCTCTAAAAGAGTGAAGGACACAGTGCTAGATGATGCTTAGTGGGAGAGGGTAGATCTAATTATTCAGATCATGGACCCTATCATTTCTTTGCTTCGATTTGCAAATATAGACAAACCCATCCTAAGAGAGGTTTATGAGGGATGGGATTCCATGATTGAGTCTGTGAAGAGCATTATTCTACAGAGTGAGTGCCCCGAGTATGAGACATCACTAGAGGCCTTTTGTGGTAACTATACAGGATATTCTTGTCAGTAGATGGGACAAGAATTGCACACCTTTACATTGTTTGGCTCTCTCATTGAACCCAAAATACTACAGCCATGAGTGGCTGAATGGTGGACCTTCCCACAGATTCCCTCCTCACATGGATGGTGAAATCTCACAGGGGAGGAAAGATGCATTTAGGCGGGTTTTTCAGGATGCTTTTGCAGAGTTTTCCAGCGACATTGGTCGATTTATAGGATATGATGTGATTAGAGACAGGGGGGCTAAGAAGCCCTATTATTGGTGGGCAAATCATGGGGCAAAAAGCCCTCCTCTACAACAGTTAGCGATGAGGCTCCTCTCTTAGGTGACTTCATCCTCTTGTTGCAAGAGGAATTGGAGCACATATGGGAATTCGTATAGTGTTAAGAAGAGCAGGCTTGAGCAGTGCAGGGCATAGACAATGGTGTATATGCACACCAACCTTCGTCTTATTTACAGGCAGAGGGAAGAGTGGTTGAAGGGAAAGACAAAGATGTGGGATGTCTTTCCTAATGATATGGGTCTGGACAACAGTGTTGAGTTGGCATTGGCCAACATGGATCTCAATGATCCAGTGCTAGAGCCTGTTAGATTTGATGATGGTGATACTGTAGAGGGGTCATCCTCCACACCAACAGATGCAGAGATGACTTTGGATACATGGGAGGAGGAGGATGCAGAGGAGAGCAGTGGTGACCATGATGATGAAGACATTGATGCTGATTTTGATGATGAATATGAGGATTGATGACTCATGAGTCATGGGCTACCTACTGCCTTGAGGCTTGTATACTTGTAGTTGTTTTGTATTTTCTATTTCTATTTGCCATTGGCATTGGACTACCTATGTAACACATTTTGATTTTGATGACTTAATGAGAAAACTACAGTTGTTAGTGTCTTTATCTTACTATCTTGTCTTTCTCCTATTGGATCATTGATGAATTGAATATGTATTATGATTTATCATTTATGAATTTAGAATTTATGATTCATTGATTTATCATTTATGAATTTAGAATTTATGATTCATTGATTTATCATTTTTGTATGTATTTATTGCATGCCTATACTGTTACTAACTTACTTTGTAAACAGTAAAACTTACATCTAGATGAAGATCTATGTTTGAAATCAATGAATTTGTATCATTAATGAGAATTTGTGTAAAAAATATCTAATTCTTATATAATATTTTTAAAATAATATTTAACGTATCTGAACGTGTACTGTTCCAGGGGATCAATGTGTCCAAATCTGACACTCAAATCCCCATCCGACGAATCCCAAATCCACGTGTCAGGTTACTTAGTGTTTCATGCATAGAAATGGGCCCCACGATAGAAGACTGGCATTGGTCATGCATAGTTTTTACTTGTTTTGCTAATTGCTTTATGTCATTTGTAGATATTAACATCCTTGTTTTTTTTCTCTTCTTTTAGATTCACTGAACCTTTATAACGTATCTGGACTTGTATGCCTCCTTTTCATTGTTGTTCTCAGGTTGGGCTTTTAGGTTTGGCACGTTCAATTCAGAAAGACCTTGATCGAATTGCTGAGACTGCAAACACCTCTACTCCAGAAGGGCTAAATTATGTGCTCACAGGTATGGCATTCCTTCAAGACTTTTTTGTCGTTTTTTTTTTTTTTTTTTTTTTTTTTTTTTTTTTTTGGTGTTAAAGTTTCTTTGATTGAATTTGCTAGTGACTTCCCAATATTTCTAAGCATCAAATTGATAATCTCATTTATTTGCTTTTTGAAGGGTCATGCATTTTTTTTAAATATATCTTAGGAACAACTTATAAAGTTTTTATTTTGATAAATAAATGCAATATCTATTAAGAAGAGATACGATAACTTTGTTAGTGTCTGACAAATGATCAAGAAAAGGTCAATGAGACTAGAGAGTACAATTAGTGATCAATAAACTATGGGAGTGTCTAGAACTGTCCTAGTGTTAAAACGATGACAGAAAGGAGGGAAAGCTACAAGTAATATTATATTATAATATAAATAGGTGAGTTAAGTTGAAATATTTAGACCAGCAACACTCGATCTTGTACATACCAAACCACGAATTGTCAAACTTTCCATGCTTGCTCGACTGCTCATTTCTTTTATCCCATATGAGAACTATGTCCTCTTGTCTGAAAATTCTTCGTCAAGGCTTCTTGTCAAATATGCCTTTGATCTTGCATTGATTTCTTGCCAAGTGTTCAATGATGTGTTTTGAAAAGTGTCATGAGTCAACTTGACTGAATTGACTCAACCTATTGCTCAGCTCAGAGGGCTGGTTTGATTTCGAACCAGCCCAGACAAAGCACGACATAGCCAATTTGGTACCAAACTGGCCCTACTCAGCCAAGTTTGTACCAACTTGGCTGAGTAGGTATTGAACCCCACCAACATGCAAAATTCAATTTTAAGGGTTTGACTGAAAACACTGGCAATTAATGGTGATGTTATCTGTTTACTTAAATTTTTAACATTACCTTTAATTGATTCAGGATGTTTGAGAGTGGTTCCAACCTCTTCGGACTTCATATGGAGAAAGTAGAATTTTCATATCCCATTCAAAATCAGTAGAATTAATAGTTATTAGGATTTTAGGAATGGTAGGATTGCAACATTGTCATTGGATTCTATATCATGTATGGGATTGGCTTTTAAGCATCAAGCCCTTTATGTCCCTCAATTTTGGTGGTATTGATTGTTGAACTCCTTTGTCATGGCCTCAGCAAAAATGTACCCTTTACTCACGCCAAAATCATTGATTAGGCATCTTAAGCTTTTTCTACTGTTCTACCATATTATAAGGCTTAGATTAGGTCCTTTCATCAAAATTGGGTGGCGTTGACTGATGTCCCTAGAGGATCGAGGTAGAGGGGCAAAGGCCAGACAAGAGACAAGGGTGATACTAATGATGAGGATAACAATATAAGTGACAGTGGAACATTGCTTGTCATTTATGTTTGTCATTGCTCATCTATTCATAATGCTTTCTTTAAAGTTTCAATAATTTTTTGGAATCATAGGTTGGAATCTTTAAAATATAAAATTTTCATTAAAGTTTAAATATTTTATATATTTTTAGTAAGCCAAGTCATTTTAATCAGATTGGTCCAAATCAGTCCGAGTCAGAGTCCAGATTTGAGTTGACCCTCAACCGGTTTCAAGTTTGAGTCCGTGTTTAAAAACTATGGAACTTCAGAGGCCTTCCTCCTGCTTTCCTCTAGTTCCATCAATCGATCAATTCTCGCTTGGACTGCCTGCTGCTCTGAAGTGAAATGTTGTAACAACTTATCTATTAGTATCTTCAAGTGGATTGGAAAAGTTGCATTTATTCCAGAGACCAACGCAAGTGGACTCCTTGTAGCTTCTTTGTTGGTAATTCTGATACGCCCATAAGGCAAATTTGAGTTCGCTGTCCCTACACTTTTTATTATTGCCCATGGTCTTCTTTATTATTCTCATTAAAGTTCGATTTCTAGACTCAATCAGTCCATCCCCCGCTGATAATAATTTGATGAGTGTGCCAAATCAATGCCATAGTCAAGGAAAAAAATTCTCTTAACTCGATTGATTTGAATTACTGGGCATTGTTTGTAGTGATTTTGGCTAGGATGCCAAATCTGGCGTTGATTCTTTCATCTAAGAAATCAATCATTACTTTGTTGGTATTGCCTCTATTACCTCACAAACTAGTGCCTTTAGATTAAAATCCAAAATATTACTACTAGCCTATGGGCAACTAAAAGGGAGACCAATGTCACCCCACCAACCCTCCGCACACTTTAGGCCGGTTCTCTTTCGACTCAAAGGGGGCTTCCCTAGACTGAGATTACTGGAGCTTATGCAGTAAAGTCTAAGGTGAAAATGAAGAGATGGCTCTACTAAAACAAGTTGATAAAGTTTACTAAATGAAAAGGATGAGTGGACTTAAGATTAGTCTCTTATCACTGGGCAAACAGGGTCAAATCAAGGCTCAATGGGAGGCTGTTCCAAATTGCAGAAATTTAACTACAGAGATTACTATTGCAGATAAATGCTAATACTTATGAAGACTATCATTATCTGGAATGAAATGTATATACATTTAACCAAGCACAGAGAAAGAATGCATTAGTAAGCAACATTCCATGGATAACATAAAAGAAAAGGAATAGGGTTACCAAATTCACACTCCATAAGCGTATGTCAAAGTTGTTATCCAGAAATACGAGAGAACATAATGATTTACAAGTCATTCTCGTCATTCATTCATCCTCGAAATACATCCAATAGCTATTCACTTAAGCTCCAAAGAATTTCTTCCAAATTCGACCATACATCAAATGGAAAGAGCAAACACCTATATATGTTTCATCTCTAACTCCTGAACAATAAATAAGTATTTGTTTTCCTAGATCTATTAGTTCTCCAAGAAATAACAATAAATTATCCTTCTCAACTTCTTACTAAAAGTAGTAATCAGTTGTTGAGATCCACTTTCTTCTCCAAGAAGAAAGAATAAAATAAAAATAATAATGCTTTCATCTCTAACTCCTGAACAATAAAGAAGTATTTGTTTTCCTAGATCTATTAGTTCTCCAAGAAATAACATCCTTCTCAACAACTTCTTACCAAAAGTAGCAATAGTTGTTGAGATCCACTTTCTTCTCCAAGAAGAAAGAATATAATAAATACAATAATGCTCTCATGCAACCAACTTCACAATCAAAAGACAACAATATAACATAATGTTGGTTATGCCAAGTGTCTTCTCCAAACTGGTTGACCATGTCAACAAGCATGAACATGTGTGCAACAGTCCTCCCTAGGCTAGACGTCTTCCTTTCAAAGGCAACCAACCCAAGCTTCAATGGAAAATATAACCTTGTCAAGCAATTTCCGTTAAAATAGTATTAGGTGGCTTGAGACCCACCTTATCTTAGTAGAATTCGTTGGCAGCTCCATATCCAAGGGGAAAAACAATAAACTAATGCAGCAGTTTCCAAGATCCACCATTCAAGAATTTTTAGGAGATGGAGGCCTCCTCATCACCAACTCCCTCAGCCTGGGTTCACCAACCCATCAAAAGAAAGTACACAAGGGTATTAATACAAGTATTTTTCTTTAATAAGAACAAAAGGATGGGTTGGCCCTAGTATTTGTTTGGACAGGTCAGCTCCATGAGATTAACACACAGGACCTTATTCAACTGCTTATTTTTTCTTATACTCCTGTCAGCAGGCCTTGGAAACTGCCTTAATAATAAGCTTAATGCAGCTCAGATTCAGCTGCAAATATCTTATGAAGAAGGGTCTGGAGATACCCAAGTGAGGTATCCTATTTTTGGCTGGCAAACAGGGATGGATATGAACTATGAACACGAATCCTAATTATGACATAATCTGTGTTTTGGGCTTGATCTAGCAGAGATATCATATTGCAACCTCCCATAATAATGATCTCAACAACAAAAACAGCCTACTTAAGCCCTACTATACTTCGAGTGTTAGCTGGAAAAGATAATCTGCTATAGGGATTCTTTATAATAGATGTGTCTTTGGTTTCCATGTATATGAGCCCCGTAATTCAAAATTGGCACCTGTAATGCATACTTCGTCAATGAACAGAAAGACCATTTGGCAAATGATAATAACTATAGACTGGAAACATTTAGATTGTGATGATTCTATTGTTTAGAGTCTAGACCCTTAGCTGCTATGCTGTCTGCTCAAACTTTCATCAGCTTTTCTGTATCTTAGACTGTAGGAAAACTTCCTTTCTAATCTCATTTCTGCTGTGTGGCAAACTCAGAGTTGTATTGCCAACTTGATTGGGCACACTATAACACTTCAATTCTGGTGGAAATGATCCCCAGAAATCTGCAGTGCCAAATTTCCTGGGTATATGGGCTGTGAGAGTTTCTAGAACTGGCTTGTTCCAGCTTCCCTCCTGCTTGGGCAAGACATGTTATCCATCTGATCCACAAATCAAGGAGCAGTTGTGATCTGAACAACTACAGGACTATCATGGTGGGCCACACCTTCTCTAAACTCTGCGCCATGGTCTTACACCAGTGGCTTTCCGAGGAGCTAGAGAGACGACATCTTAGAGCTAGAGGACAGGCAGGCTTTCACCTGGGTTACCATATGAATGACCACATCACATCTTCACACTTCGAGGTGTTATTGAGGAGGCTCGCCACCACTCCTTGAAAGTCTATTGTTGTTTTGTAGACATTCAGAAAGCATTTGATATTGTACCTAGGGGGGCACTATTTCAGAGCCTTAGGAACATTGGCATCTGAGACCCTTTTGGTAGCTATCATGAGACTATATGAGTCACTTTTGGGTCGCCTCAAGATGGCACATGGCCTTTTGACTTTTATTCAGAGCAACATTGGGGTAAAACAGGGGTGCCTCCTCTTGCCGACCCTCTTTGGGATTTACATTGCTGAGCTGAAATCCTTCCTCCATGAGCACACTCAGGAGGGGGATGGTTGCCTTCTACATCAGGTGTTGATCTCCTTGCTCCTTTTTGCAGATGACTTGATCTTGTTGGCATCTACTGCTGAGGGTCTGCAGAGATAGATAGACGCCCTAGCCAACTTTTATGATCTTTGATAGTTGACAGTCAACCTAGGTAAAACCAAGTTTATGATCTTCAATACCTCAAAAAAAATGCTTATAGACATGCATTTCTACTTCCAGCGTGAAGAGATTGAAGTCGCCACATCATACATCTACGTGGGAGTACACTTCATAGGACCTCGTTTTGGTGTGCAGGCCCTCCAGCCTCAACTTAGCAAAGGTATGCTTCCTTGGCCCTTATCAAGAGACAATGCTTCCAAAGTCAATTTCAGGATATCTCATTCAGTCTCAACCTCATGGACACGATCATTAAACCCATGGTTCTCTATGGCTCCGAGATTTGGGGGCTTAGCTTGGTACAAATAGATTGGGCCCACATGGAGAGAGTCTAGACCTTGCTTCTCAAGCGCATCATCAGATGTAAATGTATAGTTCCGCAACCCATTATTCAGGCAGAGTTTGGTACCCACCCCTTGTTGGAAAATGTAACTAGGTTCAGTCTTCATTTAATGTATTTGAGTCATTTTGTAATATACTTGTCAAAAGAATAAAGAAAATTATTATTATTATTATTATTGTGACTTATTAAAGCATGGGTTTCATGCTTGGGTCACCATGTTTTATGTCAAAGTCTCCATTGAGGATTTCTAGGATTTATTCAGAGTCAATAGAGTCATTGTATTTTTAAAGAGACCCTTCTTGGGATTTTGAATCATGTAAAAAGGTTAAGTATTGAGTTAAATGTAATTTATGTATCCTCCACATCAAGTCGGCCTAGAAGAGATCAAGTTGGCCTAAGGACACTAATTCGACCTCACACGGAGCCTATAAATACAAGCAAGTTGAATTCATTTGGAATACACTCTCACAAGAAGTTCGATATCTCTTGAAGCAGAAGGAAGTGTGAAGTACGGAGCCGAGAAGCCAAAGGAAGTGTGAGTTTGGTGGAGTCTAAGGAGAAGAGGAAAAACGAAGTTTTGGTGCCTCTCTCTCTCTATTTCATGTCCTAGATTGGGAAATCGAAGTCTTCCAAGTCTCGTTGATGCTGAAAGCTACCTGATGTCGGACGCTGCCTGATGCCGAAAGCTGCTACATAGTAGAAGTTGTTGGAAGAGAGGTCGAAGATCTGGGAGGCTGGCTTGGTGTGGAGGGAAGGTTTGGTCTTTGTCTAGGGTGAAGAGTCTCAGAGAATACTATTGAAAGGAAGAGAATTTTGATTGGGTTTTCCCCTCGAGGGGGTTTTGCCCTGGCATAGTGCCTACATCTGGGGTCCATTGTTTTATGTGCTATTGCTTTGGTAATTGCTTGATGAACTAAAAGAAAGAAGATATAAAGAATCGTAATAACAAATCAAGAACATCACAAGTAATTATCAAGTATAAGGAAATCTTTTTGCCTTTCTGATTTTCTAACATGGTATCAGAACTTTGGTGAAGAAAGAAGAAAAAGGTAGTCTCAAGTACCTAATCCAGGAACCATTCAAAAGGGTTATTTCAGGGAAGAAGTCCACTATATTCAAGGAAGATGTCTAACAAAATCAAGGGAGAGAACAAACTTGAAAGAGCCTCAAACTACAGGTCGTGGAAAAAGAGGATTGACCTCATCCTTGAAAAGAGCAAGGTACTAGACTTGGTCAAAGGAAAAGTAAAGAAGCCTACAAATGACTGTAGTGATGCTGACAATAAAATTCAGAGAATTAGAATTGGTTGCCATGACTCTAATGGTAGAAGGGATAAAGCACAATCTTGTCCCATTTATAGCCAACATCAATCTTGCTTAGGAAATGTATGAAGCCCTGTCGAAGTTATTCACTATTAAGAACATTGGTCAAGTGGCAAGCCTGAAGAATGAACTAAGGACCACAAATATGACTAAAGAAGATACAATGGCCTCCTTCTTTGTGAAGATAGCAAGAATCAGAGATGATCTTTTGACAATTGATGAAATTGTTCCAGACAAAGAACTCGTGATCACCACTTTATTAGGATTGCCACCCTCTTGGGGTGGATTTGCTGCAGGTCTTAATAATTGGAAGGAAGCTCCCACTTTTGAAGAACTATGGACTACCTACAGTCAAGAAGAATTAAGGATCTCATTAGTCACCAATCCTAAAGGAGTATCAAATGCCTACATTGCTCAACACAAAGGAAGGAAATCGAAAGGAACAAGGAAGAAAGTTGAGATGGCCAAGGTAGAATGCTATAAATACCATAAGAAGGGTCACTACAAGAGTGAGTGTCCCAACAATCCAAAGAATAAGAAGAGAGAAAGAGATCATGCTAACATTGCTGAGGAAGGAGACTCAAAGAAAGCAAAACCTAAAGAATCTGATATGAGGGACATACAATATAAAGTCCTTTTCTTTTAGTCTTAGATATTCTATTTTGTGTTTTTAATGTTTAGAATTTATAGGTTTTAACATGTTTTTGGAAAAGCCATTTTCTTTTGTTTTATAAGTTTATAGGTATCCCTCAAGCTTTGTGATCCAGGTGGATGTTGGTGGCCACCCACCTATCCCATTTGGACCCCCACAACTGTCTCTTTCAGTTTTTTCAGTTTCCTAAATTGTAGCACAGTTTACTATTTTTAGTAGTTTTTCAGGTCTTGAACTCCGGAGCCGTTTTGAGGCCTAAACAACTTTTTTTGGGAACTGGGGGCAACCTTGGGTTCATTGACCTGTTGCCTCCCAAAGTGGTAGTGCTTGGATAGATCTTTCTAACAGCTATTTTAGTGTCAAATGGAGATTGTATGCCAAGTTTACGACCCAGGAAATTGATGTACCAATTTACCCAAACGAAGCCCACAAATTGCGTTTCATCTTCTAGGGTTAGGTTTTGGGATTTAAGGGTTTCCATTGTTTCTCAACAATATAGGCCTCGAGCCTCTTGGTAACTAGTTCAGAGGCATTGTAGCCGCACATCTTTCTCAGAGATAAGCTACCATGGCCAGCTTGTTTATTTCCATTATTGTTGTAAGCATATTTCGTATTTTAGATTAATGAAATGAGTATATCCGCTGCATATCTGTGTTGTGGTTATGTATGTAATTTGTTGCGTTCCTGTTTAAATCCGGATCAGTGGTATCAGAGCGGTCTGTTTTTTCTCTGTTTTTCTTTGCATGTCCCCAATGAGGTCGGGATATAATGAGTTAGGGCTTGAACTGGTGGAACCTTTGCAAGAATAGTCTCGCAAATCTCGACGGCCTCCCATGGCGGATGAGAAGAAAGACGAGGGGGCAGGAGATCCTATCAAAATCTTGCTCGACGAAGCCCTCGAGCGGCAAAGGAACGCGATGATGGATAACTTTGCACAGATTCTTCAGCGACTACCCAGAGGCGACGCATTGGCTTCCAACAGCTACTTTGGAAACACCACACCCTTTAAGGTACAAGTCAATTTTGAAATCCCCATCTTTGAGGGTAAAATAGACGCAGATGCTGTAGATAAATGGTTAAATTTGCTAGATGGGTATTTTTCTGTTCATGAATTTTCGAGTTGAGAAAAGATTGTTTTTGCTCTTCTCAAAGCAGCCCCCACGTCAAAGATTGGTGGGAAACCTACTGCGAGCAGAAGGATGAAAGCATAAGCTCACTATTTTCAGCCGCACCCACTTGGGATTCATTTCGGGATGCCGTCAAGGAGCAGTATTACCCTGTCAAAAGCTATGAGGATAAATACATCAAATGGACCACATTGCGACAAGGAAGGGACTAAGATGTGCCGAAGTTCACAAACATTTTTCATACCCTTCGCACACAGTTGGGTATCAAAGATTCTGAGTTGCATCTGGTACTCAAATACCGTGGCTGCTTACACAAATACATCCAGGAAGAAATGGAGTTCCTGAACATCTCCTTTCTCGGCACGGCGTACCAATACGCTGTCAAAATCGAGCAAAAGTTCAAACAGAAGAAGCTAGACTTTGGATCTGCAAATCCGAAGACCAAAGGACAAAGCCAAGGCGGGATGACCCAAGACAACCCGTCGAAGCCGCAAGAAAAGAACAACACCATGAAGTCGAAGAAGGACATGGGAAAGTGGTGTGAGTTCCACAAGAGTCCCACTCATAACACAGGTGAGTGTCGGACCAAGCAGTCGCTGGTGGCCGAGTTGAAGGCTTCAGAATCAGATGCATGTTCCGACCCTGAGTCAAAACCCATCAAGGGGAATAGCAAAGGGAAGCAGATCATTGATGCGGAGCCCAGCATCACTGTTGCCACCGCCAAGATCCAGAAGAATGAGCTCGAAGACCCAGAGGAGGGAGAATGTCTTTTCCACTCACAGATGTGGGTGAAGGGTTCGTCGCTGCAATTCATTGTCGACAGTGGCAGCCAAAAGAACCTCATTTCAGCAGAGATCGTGAAGCGGTTGGGCCTCCTGACTACACCACACCCGCAACCGTACAGTATTGGGTGGCTTCATGAAGGAGGAGATCTCAAGGTCCGCCAGCAGTGCCGCCTTCCCTACGACATCAAGCCCTTCACAGACGAGGTATTGTGTGATGTTACACCTCTGGATGTTTGTGATGTAATATTAGGCCAGCTGTACTTGTGGAGGTGACATGCTGTGTATGAGTCAAGGCTTCGCGCTGTCATTATTTCTTTGAGTGATTCATTATACAAGATATCGGAGGTAGCCCCACCTACCACCACCTCTTTGATCACTGCTAAGAAAGGCAACAAGCTCATCTCCCAGACTAGGAAATTCATTTGTCTGGTTTGCTCCCAAAGTAAGGGGAAGATCATTGCTACACCCATGACCCCCGCAAAGGATTCCTCCACGCAACAACACCCGTAAAGGGATACGGTCATGAAAAAGCACAGGAACAACTTCTCCCCACCCACAGGGGTACCACACAAGTTTTAGGTGGGAGACAAAGTTTGGTTACATTTGCAGAGAAAACGCCTTACCAGAACCCATCAGAAACTCAGACCACTCCGACATGGTCCTTACACCAGTACCAAGGCTACGGGCAACAATGCTTTGAAGCACAACATTCCTGCATTCCTTCACTTGCACAGAGTGTTCAATGTGGACTGTCGTCGACCATGCTTCCCACCATTACTGGACACATCAGAGATTGCAGAACAGCTCACCAGAGACCCAGCTCAACAAAAGCTTCCTCATCTCAGGGAGGAACTCAATGCAATGGGGACCATTGCTTCCTAAGGGAGGAGGAATGATCCAGGTGGATGTTGGTGGCCACCCACCTATCCCATTTGGACCCCCACAACTGTCTCTTTCAG
>APFE031389534.1:113395-155663 GCA_000404065.3 Pinus taeda | reverse complement strand
GAAGGCTCTTGCAACTCTAATCTCTTGATATCTTCCTTTCGGCACCAGTATTACTACCACCACCACTACCACTAGCTTGCTCAAGGCATGGAGACAAACTTTTATAGATGAAAGAGGAAGAGATAAGATCAATCACAACAATCATGGAATTGGCTTCATCACTTGGAAACTTCCATGGAAGGGTGGCAAACTACTTCCCATTCAAGGAGATTCGAAGCCAAACCATCCTCACCTAACATAGATTCAGTTGGTGAATGAATTGGAGAGAACTTTCGGAAATTGATTTGTTAAAACCTTTGCCCAAATAGGTTGGCACGATTGTGACTCTGGGACAGAGCGCACGGGAAGAACACAGTGAACCTGCGCTAATGTAAAAAGGGCTATTTTTATGGGCAAGCTGCAGGAGATGTCTTCAGGGCATGTGAAGCTCATATTCAGAGGGGAATGATTGCAAGTGGTTTCAAGTCTTGTCACTTCTCACAAGTCCCGGAATGCGTCCTCCAAGGTGCAGGAGAGGGGTAACAGGGACGGTGACAAACGGTGACAAATTACTATGTAACAACAAGCTTTAACCAAATGTCAAACAAAAAACCCCTTCTTATTCAAGCAACCATTTGCAACAAATAAAACAGTCAATCTCTTGCACTGCTTTAACACCTTTTTCACAATCAAGCTAGTGATGTCAGTCAAGAAAACCATGGCTCTGATACCATCTGATCTAAAAATGGAATGTACTTGTTTAAGGGTGCAAGGTATCCATTTCCAATAATTGAAAATGTGAGCTATACACTCCAAGTGACCTCTGAAAAGATGAAAACTTCTTATTTCATATACAGAGATAGACTGTAGGGGAATTCACCGGACATGTCACCTCTAAAGAGAGGATGAGTTCCAGAGGCTACCTGGCCCTCTACAGGCTCTGCCTAAAGAAACAACAAAGTAAACACTTAGAAGTCTTTGACATACACATACTTGAAGTTTGATGTCTTGCGGAATAAGACAAATAACTTTCTGTAGCTGAATAGGTGATTATGTGTGCATGCAAGTTATGTATAGTTGTTGTTTGACACTTTATATCAGTTTTGTTTAGCATATCATCTTCAATAAATAAATACATCAAAATGATAAAGCAGTTCACCCCTTCTGGGCTACATCTGCTGGACCAAGCCTCTCCAACTAGGCTTGTCCTCTTGTATTAAAAATGTTACAAAGGCTAATATAAGAATATCAGTGTCTCAAAAGACATATCTGACTGTAAATATAGAATTAGAAGATAGGAATTAGCTAAACATGCTCTTTCCCAAGAACTAAACAGTGAAATTGTACCTTATACAGTACTTTCCCCAATTGGCCCTAGTGGCCCTTTAAACTTGCATGGATAATTTCGAGGTGAAGATGACCTCAATAGGTTCTGAAACCTCTGCCATTAGACTCAAAAGGTCGCAAATAGCAGACATAGGCTTTTGAATCACCAAAAATGGATGAACACAGCCCCCAAATAGCTCAAGCACTGAAATGGCCTTGGTGGCTCTGAAAGCTTCCCTGAAGCTAAATATTGAGAAGAATGCCTCAACAGGAAAAACAAGCTGTAGAAATGAATTTAGAATGCTAAAAACCTTTAGGAATGACCTTCTTTCCACATTCACTGGCTACACAATTCTCAATGCAGCTCCCAAATTGATTTGGCCCTGGTGGCTCATGGAACTTCCACAAAGCTAAAACACCTGCAAACGACCTCAGATGGCTGTGAAACCTATGCCAATGGCTTCAGAAGGTCGAAGAGACTCAAAATCAAAAAACAATTCATCCAAAACGGACTTTCCTAGCCAAAGTTATGGCCATTTACTCCCAATTGCCAGCTGGTCCTAAAAAGACTCCAGCTAACTTTAGTTAGAGTCCAGATAGGCCCGCCAAATATTGCGGGCCCACCAATTTTGGCACTCCGCCAATTCCGCCGCTAACTAACTGTCGGTTAACCGTTTGCGTTGGATTTCATGCCAGGTGGTTAAGGTCCTGGCACCTGGTTCTTGGCGTGAGGTCACGTGGTATGGGGCTGGCCCCCTTTGGGCCCCGCCCAAACTTAATACAAGTCTTTTAAACACTTGCCGCCAGCGTCATAACAATACTCACCCATTTGGTGGAATGGTAAAGCGCTGTAATAATACATGGGAGGTCATGGTTTCAAACCACCATTCGACCAAAAATTTTGGAAATATATGCACCCACATATGCTGACGTCACCTTGGGCCACGTGGTGGCCTCGGGGCCTGCCACGTGGCAACCTGTGATTGGCTACCCAAAAAGGAATATTCCCTAGAATATTCCAAATAAATATTCTATGGAATATTCCAAATAATATTCTACACAATATTCCAAAGAATATTCTACAGAATATTCTTTTTTTTAATATTTTTTTTTTTGAAAAATATTCAGAAATTAAGGGTTATTGGGTGATTTTGTTTTTGGCATAACTTTCTCATACGGTGACCGTTTTTCGAACCGTTTATGGCACCGAAATCAAGAGGACGAGCTCTATCTGGTGGTTCAGATTCAAGCTAGTTCTAAGCAATTTCATTTTTGACCATTTTACGACACTTGGTCCTGAACTCCTGATCAATAAAGCCACATTTATAAACCTTTCGGGTCTGGCTTTATCACTTTAGGGCATTTCCACTTGTTGTGTTGCGATGTGATAAGTCACAAATTGCATATCGCATGGTCTTCGAGCCTGCGGGTTAAGTCCTCCCCTTTGGAATCTGCAATGTGATATGTGATCTTCGCCGTTGATCTGCACGCTCGATCAATGGTCCATGTTGTGTTGCTAGATCATGATCACAATTCCCATGAGGTTGCCTCTGATTCACTTCACTGGTCTCTCCCGACCTGATATCCTGATTTAATCTGGGTTGTTGATCTGTCCGATCCGACAGCTCTCAAGCAACGAGACTTTATGTTCTGCCTAACTCTGTTTCCGCCAATTCTTTAGTGTTTTTCCATGCAATAGTGTTTTCCAATATTTGAAGACTTAGAGGTTTAGAGGGTTTAAGATACATTTTGGATCAACGGCCCCACCTGATCTCTCGGGCGCTAGCGCTTCAACTATGTAGATGTTGTCTATGGGCCCATGTCACCTTCCTCTATCTCGGGCTCTTCCTCAGGCGATGACGACTTATGGCCCTCGCACTCCTTCTCTGCTACCTATTGTTGTTCTGCAACTTCCTTTTACTATTCTACTACTACCTTCATAGCATCCCGCGTCTCCTGCACGTTTGCTGCTGCTACCTCTTTTCTTCTTTTCTTTGCCAACTACACCATCCGCAATTTCACCTCCTCCTTTTTCCTTTGTGCAATCGACTTCTCTATTTCCAATGCAGAGATGGCTAGAGCACGCCACTTTGGTGGCCACAACCCAAGTACGGTGAATATGACATCGTCCGTGGCCAGGTATGGGAGCTCATTCCACTTCTTTGCAGGGTCCTTGCACGCCCTGACATACACGTGATGGAAGTCCACCTTGAACTCCACGAAGCTTTGTAGACTATTATGGATAGTTGGCGATAATCGCAACTTGTAGTTAATCCCCATTCTAATGTTCATCTCCATGAACATGTAGAATATCTTACTATCTTGGATCCTCTACATGTCTTTAGTGGCCCACAACAAAGCATACTTCGCTACCTCTGGAAGATCCTGCACAATTGTGGAGAACTGGCTGTCCTCAAGCAATTCCCAAGTCACTAGCACTATGGACAGCAGAAGCCATGCATAGTGGAAAGTCTTCCCCTGTTCCTGTGCGTCGTGGAAATTCTCCAGGAACTCCTTGCATAAGTACTTGTACCAGTTAAACTGGACCCGCTCCGCGCACTATGCGGAAAGTGTTATCACCAATGCAGGCACCTCATCTGCGTGACCCTTCTGCATAACCTTGCCATCCAACATCCTGGTGGCAACTCTGACTAACTTATTGTTGATATTGAAGATCACGTACCCTCTCTTCTTTTTCTCCAGCTTGATTTTTACCTTCATGGCCTCCACGATGGCCAATTCATTGCTCTTACCCTCCGAAATTTCTGTTGGATCCTCCCCCTTACAAGGGAGTTGGGTAATTCTATGAATTAGGTGGTCTGTGATGGGGATGGGCTCCTCTAGCCATAAGCATGAATCATGCACCAGGCAGAGCAACTACCTGATGAAAAAGATAATTATTGGGGCACGATGGTAATGCAACACCTAGAGCAGGTTTAACAACCCTCATGTATCTACTCTGTGCAACCACTTGTGCGGCTCCAACTCTATGGCTCTCGTCACAGTGTTTGTCTTTGGCCTCATGAGCTGTGCAGTTTCCAAGTGTGGGGATTCCTTATGGTCTGCGAGATCCCAGTCTTCAAACATTAGACTCGACACCCATCCCAAGTGCGTTGCTTCAAAAATGATATTGTCAGGTAGTAGCGAAGTCTGCAGAGATATCTTGCTCTCATCTAGGTCCTTAGGCACCTTTTCCTTCCCCTTACGCAGAGAACATACGTGGGAAACTTTTTTAGAGGGTCCGTGCCCTCGGTTTCCACCTCCATGTCTTCATCTTCCTCGTCTTTTATCAGGATGTCCTCAAGGTCTTCCTCCTCCTCATCAGTTTTTAGATCAACCACTTTCCTCTTTTCTTCCATGGTCAGTCTAGTTTGTTTCGAGTTTCTAGGGGACACACACACCGAAACCATGGGCTACTTATCTTTCTTGGGTCTTATCATGCGTGGTAATTTAGGGGTTTCTGTGACTATCTGGGTGCTCTCAGGGGCATCTCCTATTGTCATGGTGTGCGCAGCCTCTTCAGTGATCACCTCTCCGATATCCCTGGCTTCTTTAGATGCTGCCATCTTGCTATTCCACAAATCTCTCAACTTCTCAGGTAGGTGCTCAAACAATGCCTTCAATCCCAAAAGGTTGTTGAAGCCCCAAAAATCGGGTCTAAAACAAGGGTGATACCCACCCAGTCCGGACCTTGAAAGCAACTCCTTTTCTATTTGGGATGGTGGGTCTGATTGGGGATAATGGGACCAGTTTCCCAATTTGTGTGTGTGATGATAAGAATTGATATTTCTTTTTTGTAAAGATTTCTAAGTAAAATGCTTTTAATCTAAGTCTAATTTAAAACATGCAATTGTGTCCTAATGAACAAAAATATTTAATTCTAAAACTAACCCGGGATTCAACTTTCTACTTATGCAATCTAAAATAGTTTCTAGCAACAATTAGTAATAAAGATCATTCAATCGCTGCGAGAAAATGCTTCAATAAAAATGAATTGTTTCGTGTAAGAAATTAGCCGAAACGATTGTGAGAAGCATATCACATAATAAGTCATTCATACATTGAGCAGAAACAGAATAGTCATCACCATACAAAAGTGCCAAATGATAACTCAAACATTCAAGCCTTCATATATAAATAACTAAACATAAAATATTACTTTGACACATAAGCATAAATTATTAAGAGATAAAGGTACCATTGATAACAAATTTTACTCATGAGCTTCAACAATATAGATTTATCTCTTCCTAATTCAATATCTACTAAGAGTACAAAAATGCATTTCAGTAGCAGACATTAAACATAGATATCAATAAATCTCATTCGATTCATTCATCAAAACCTCCTCCGAGGGTGCAGAAGTGCATGTTCTGAGGAAACGTTTTTGACAAATTTTAGGACCCCTCTCTAAATGCATGAGAGGGGTTAAAATACTACTACCTAAATACTAAAAATAGCTTATTACAAAAATATAGGAGGAGATTTAAATGAACATCGTCATCTAAGGCAAAAATAAATCAAAAAATAAAACTAAAACTGTATCTGGAAATTAACTATCTATGTATCTGTTCTCTAAGATTGCAAGCATTTAGCATCGGCTTGAGGAGCGTCGGTTGGCCGATCTTCGACTTTAGTTGTCTTTCGAAAACAGAATGGGCAAGTGCTAGCACTATATTCTCGGCAGAGTTTGTAAGGCATTTGAGAGTCATGCATTGACTGTGTGGTTTAACCAAGTACTGCCAGTAAATGTCCCAATTGAACTTGGTTAACTTCTTGATGGACTCTGCCCTTTCCTCAGCTTTTTGTCTCTAGCTTGTCTGCAGTTGTCGTGCCTTGGGAGAAATCTCGGAGCGGTCTCTGATATGATGTTTTCTTTGTTCAGGTTTTCATTACACAATCAATGACGTTATTTGCTGTTGTTGCTGCTTCTTCCACTGCTTGTTCTGCCTTTTTAATTTGTGCATCCCACTTATGAAACATCATTTCTTTGTGGGCTTCATTGATTTTGAGCATGCTGGCTTTCTTTCCTTCCTCCGATTCCTGCCATTTCAAATAATTAGAAATTATTTTATCAATTATATCATAGTCGAGTCACAAGTCCACGACTTGATTTGTAATTTTATCACTCATCTTGCATTGGGAATTCCACTGTGATATTCTTTGTCATAATGCATCTTGCTGTAACAAGAGTTGGTCATTTAAGGCAAGGGATTCTGAGACAAATTCTATAATTTTTGGGTCATCTCTATGCAATTCTATCATAGTCTGTAATTGATTTTCCTTTTTGGCCAAATTGCTTTGATACCCCAATTGTATATGTTGAAATTCCTATTGTAATTTTTCTAACTTCTCCTCTCCTTCACGGTTGGCACTGGCTTGTTGTAGCTGTTGTTGCAAGACTTGGATTTGTTCCTCTCTGTCCTTAAGTAATTGCTGTACTTTGGATGCTTATCAATGGTAGCAGAAGCATAGGCTCCTACCATCTGGGATAACTTAGTCAGATTTTTAGTAGGGTCAGTGGTAGGCTCTCGCTAAAGGACATCTAGCTGCTCTACCTCAGGTGAGAGCATGCTGTCAAATTTCCTTTTCTTTCTTTGCCTTCTTACCACTGCCTTGTGCTGCGGATTATAAAATACATCTAGAGGAGGAATATCCTCTATCTTGAGTATGATCTTAGACCATGGGGTAATGGGAATATGCTCCATTTCTGGAGCATTACTGACTATTCCAATGACCATATTTGTCATTGTCTGTACTATACTCTCATGTGTCTTTGTGTTCTACTCCTTAGTATTAATCAATTCATTGAATGTTTCCCACTCTTTGTCCAGCTCAGTTCTTACTGGCTTTGGTGGCTGGATGAGGGGAGGGAGAAGCTTTACCTGTGGTGTAGTTAAGACTTGTTTCTCTTGGTGCTCTTTTAGACTGGGCAGTATCTCTAACTAAACCTTCACTTTTATTATGGTTACTCTCGGACCATTTAGAGCATTCTGGTGATTCTTTCCCAGGCTTAGACCTAGACTTATCTATACCCGAGCTTCCACTTAAACTGATACTGGGAGTTGGCTCCCTTATTGGTTTTAAGCGCAACTTATCCGAGGGGATATTCGCTAGTCTCCTTTCTCTGTACAGTTTGAATTCTTGGAATTCTATCGGGGGAAATTGAATTTGAACCATATGCAAAACTTCTTTTAGTGTGTTTTTTTTGTTGGAAGATATCATCAAAAAGATCATCTTCTTTAGAAAATACTTTTATCTTGACAGCAGTAGTAAAATTATTAATGACATGAAAGGGGTCAAATTATCTTCCTGGAAGCTTGAATAGTTGTAGACTCAGCATATTGTCTACTTCTTTGAATGCATGACCTAAATCAAATAGTGAAAAGGCCCCACAGGCCACAGGAAATTGTGGCCAGATGGCCTTCTTCTTGTCTTTCAACTCTTTACTCATTCCTCCCACCTCGCAAGTCTGGTAGGCAATTTCTCGAGCCAATAACATATCAGGAACATATAAGGGTAGCACATGAGGGGAAGCAATACTTCCAAATACTCTGATGTAGGCGAAAAAAGCTTCCCCAAACCATCTTTCGACAGGGAGAATATCAACTTTTGCTTCAGGGGAAAATCTTGGGGCATCCCTATTATACAACATTCTGTAAAGAGGTAACATAATTCCATGACAAATTTTGTAAAAATATGGGATAAACTTGGAATCCCATAATTCCTTATGATAAATGTGAATGGGCAAGAAGAAAGGAGGATAAATCCTCTGAGAGGGAGTTCTTTTAGATTAGTAGTTCTAAATAGCTGAGGCTAAATTATCAAGCAATATCTGAGCCCAATGCATAAACGTGGCATTAGTGGCTGCATCTAATAAAGGTAGCCACTCGGATGAAAACTTGTTGATGTCGGGCCTTCCAAATAGCCTACATAACATAGCAGTAGTAAAGTAATATGGGGAGGAGAGGGAACCAGTACTGTACATACCATGTTTGTCCTTTTTTAATGGTTCTTCCCTTTCCGACTAGTTCTTGGTACACTTCACCAAATCTTCATTTTCTTTGGTGAACTTCTCCATGAAGTACTTGTTGTAGCTTGCCTGTGGCTCTGGTAGATGATACATAAGCCTTAAATCTTGCGGGGTGAATGACCCAATAAGATCTTGGCTCCGAGACTTGAATTGTCTATCTGTTATATCAGCACTGTCCAATACCCACTTGATCATGCCTGTGTATGGAAGTATCTTACGTCTTGCCACTATTTGGTGCAAGAATGAACATGCAAGTTTAGTAATTGATGCCTCAGATGACTTGCATGAGTCTGCTATTGCTTTAACTTCCATGACTCTGGGGTTTTCTTCTTCAAGCAGACTGTACATGCCTTCCCAAGTGGTTATGCCAGCATCCCTAATACAGGTGGTGTCTGTGAATAAGGGTGTCATCTCTTTGTCCTCAACAATTGGAGATTTTCCTTTCTTTCCCATTATGCTCTGAACACTGCTTCGTATATTATTTTGCTTGCCACTCCTGAAAGTTTACAAGTAATGAAAGAATAATGGTAAGAGATAAGGTGATGGGAAGCTCTTTAATTCTGAAATCATATCAGATATATCACCCTACGTGAAACAACCTTTCAGTTAGATCTAAATCTTATCTCATAAATGACCATCAACTAACCACTAAATTGAAATTAATGCTCATAACTTGGTATCAGATTGTGAGAAATACTTTATTGAACAATGAGCCCTACCAATCTGCGATAAAGCAATTTTGCGATTTGCTTCACAATATCACAGATCACAATATCATTAATACTTTTTGTTAACAATCATTTATTTCATTAGGTGATTGCGAGATGCCTTATCGCATATCGTTGGACTGAGATATTTCATTGTAAGTGTTTCTTGCGGCATATGAAATCCAAGATGTGCGATGAGTCTTTAAGGCATGCAATCTCGCATCGCGTTTTCGCAATTTTGAAAGCTTGTTTATATGATGTCCTCCATTACCCTTTGTGATGTGATGTTTTATTATTAAATGATTTTATTCAGAACTTATCATAAAACTTAAGTTTTTTAGGTTTTGCGGGTGTTTTCCTAAGTTCATGATGGTGTGTTGTATTCAAAGGGAAATATAAGTGCTAGTTTTTCTTATTTTTTTTAGAAGGGTCCCCATTTATTTAGTTTTATTACTAATGCTAAATAAGAAAATAGGGGGGTTGTCACTAGCCACAACATAGGTGAAATAGGTTTGGGTTTAGAAATCTCAAGGCACATGAAAACTCAATTTTCAAATGACCAAGTGTTGTTTTATGGGCAGCCCTTTGCAATTTATAGCACCTTTTGAATTCAAATTCGACCGTTCCCCCCAAATTCGGTCCATTAATGTTCCCTTGGCGGCAGATTTTTCCAAATATAGCCCATAAAGCCTGCCTTAAATGCCTTCTGCCCGCTCCATTTGGTAGCAAACCAAGCATCACATCATGAATAGTGACTATAATGATCACTTTCCAGCCAACCTGCATGGTAGCGCAACTACCCTTGCGTTGTCGCGGACCTTGTGACACTTCGCTCCTACACACAATCATGTCATTACACAGCTCTCAGGCATAGTAGTTTCCCATGCCTCCTTTCAGCTGCCTGTAGCACTAAGGTGATACTTCCCATGGCTAGTCAGGAGGCCGGGCCACCTGTATACGGCTTCAACCGACTATGGCTTACTTCTCTTGGGAAGGGTTCGCCATTTGACTTCACCAAATGCATCACGCATTTTACCAACTGCATCACACCACCATCTTTGATCCCCTTAGTAACATATGATCCAATCCAAGGCATCAAACTAATCAACTCTTGGTGTTAGCCCCTAAATTCGTCAATGTAATCGTGTGCATCTTGTTTTATCACCAGGGTGTTTTTTTCAAGAGAGTCCTTCTGTATTCCTTCCTCAAGCTTCTTGACTTTTTCTTGCACCATTGCACTTTTCTCCCTCAACCAAACTCTTTCATTCATGAATTATTTGAGCCTAATATTACCCTACTGGATCTCTTCATCAAGTCCCAAGCATTCTGCTTTGAACTCTTCCAACTACGTGATCCCTTCTTCCAAGGCTCTGCGATATGTCATATCCATGGTCACTGCTATGCGCGGATTAGGCATGATATACCTCATCAGTATTACAGTGTTTTCTCCATAGGCAAACCTAGAAGGTGTATGTCCCATTAATTTCTTACACGTTTTCCTATAAGCCCATAACACTGTTGGTATGCACAGGTCCCACTCACTTCACTGCTCATTATATACCTTGTTCAGTGCTTCACACACTTCGTTAAATGCTTCTGTGTGGATAACCTTCTTCACGCTTGTTCTCTCCACACTCATTCATTCCAACTTGAGGAACTGTTTGTGCATTCCCCCCCCCCCAAACACATGATTATTCACCGTATTTCCCAACACCAAGGTCATGTGAATTCGCGCAGGTTGTTTACCATAGGCCTGTACCCACCTAGATAGATGCACGCATGGACCATCTCATCCATTGTATTTATCTGCCAATCGCACTATAGGTTTACCAAACCATGAACGTATCATCCTTCTACATTCATGCTAGTCCTGAAAGCTTCCTCTATGCATACCCAACCACCTTATGGGCATAGCGTGTAGTACCCAATTCAAGGCCTGGAAATATTACTTTTCCATCACCTCCCTTTCAAATCTATCCAAGAAAGCATCTACCTCGCCTAATCCATCATAAGTAGGTAGATATCCCACTTCTGTCAATATGATATGCAGCGATCTTGTCATCATATTACAGTTCACCATGGTTAACTCGTATAACTGGTTCTGCCATCGATCTATCTCCTCATCAGAATTTGACATACAGGAGATTTCGTGCTCCCATGAGATCCGTCCATCCGCAGTGGAATTTACCTAGCCTTGCTCTCGCACGATTATTTTGTAGATGTAGTCCAAATCATTGTCACTTTCATAGTTGCACACGGGCTTGGTATAGTGTTGTCCTTCAGTAGGGTCCAAGGGTATAACTACACTCAGAGACTTCTTTTCAAAAATCATCTTGCGCTTCTTCAGATTAATCACCCAATTCATGTCAGTGGCCCAATTGATTCTTAAGAGCACGGGGTAGGGATTGCTATCATCAACAATCTCTATCAATTCAAAGTTTGTGAGCATGCTCGCTCCTTTATGTAGGTTTTAACCCCATACAGAAATTACTTGCATACGAATTCTAAAACATAGAAAACAAACAATGTGAGAGCATAACACATAAAACACATATACACAAAGATTTCTGTTGGATCCAAAAACCGGGACTACCAGCTTGATTTTTGATTATATTCCTTTCAATGTTATAATACATATTTATACATGCCAAAGCATCCAATACCATGGACCGAAAACCATTGTGTCCAATACCATGGACCGAAAAACATCACATCCAAAAAGCATGTGCAAAATCATGCACAAAACCATAGGTGGGTCTGCCCAACCTAACATAGGGTCCAAAGCCAAAATTTTCCGAGGCGCTGCCCCAGACCCCATAAAGTGGGGTTACAAGTAAGCCTCAAACCCCTTGTGACCCCCCTGTTACACAATCGGCGCAACGAAGGGGGGCTCCACCCCCCATCTAGCCCCTTGGTTGACTACATGGGCTAGTCGTGGAAAGAATATAACAAAACCAACATTATCCCACTTGTTGTTTTATTTCCATAGGGGGCCACAAGAGAGCTTAGTCATTTTTCTAGCCCTGAAATGCCCATTGTCTCTTTACACCAAGAGAACTTCTCAGAGGTCACAGATTTTGTCAATGCATCTGGAATATTCTTCAAAGTGTCCACCTTTACCAGGAACACCTATTTGCCTTCTATCATATCCCTCACAAAGTGATACTGAACATCAATGTGCTTTGTCTTTGAATGATATGCGGGGTTCTTTGCCAAGAAAATTGCACTTTGGTTGTCACAGTCTATCCTTATAGCTCCCTTTACTAACCCCATACTTGAACACAATCTCTGCAACCAAACTTCTTCCTTGCTTGCATGAGTGGCTGCCATGTATTCTGCCTTTGTAGTTAATAGTGCCGCTATAGATTGTTTCTTACTCATCCAACTAGATGGATCTCCAAATGGGTTAAATACATACCCACTTGTGGATATTCTATAATCCAGATCGCCAGCCCATTCTGCATCAACAAAGCCACGAATATCCAACATTCTGTCCAATCATGATCTTCCTTGGTAGCACAAACCATAATCACTAGTGCCATGCAAATACGCGAAAACATGCTTCACTATTGTCTAGTGCTCCTTCCCTAGTTTTGACATAAACCTGCTCGATACTCCCACTGCATGTGCAATGTGTGGTCTAGTACAGACCATTGCATACATCAAGCTACCGATTTCACTTGCATATGGAACACGGGACATGTCCTCTTCCTCTTCTTGTGTCTTGGGACATTTTTCAGCAGATAACCTCACACCTACAGGAATAGGAACCTTCACCGATTTACTATCCTGCATATTAAACCTCTACAGTATTGTCTCAACATACTTCCTCTAGTTTAACCAGAGCTTCCTCTTTGCATGATCTCTTTTAATTTCCATGCCCAAAATATAGTTTGCAGCATCAAGATCTTTCGTGTTGAATTTGGAGGACAATTAGCTCTTCAAATCCTGGATAATTTATTTGTCATTTCCAACCAGCAACATATCATCCACATACAAGACCGGATAAATAACATGGTCACCGATTAATTTAAAATACACACAGTGATCTACTTTGCTTCTGGTGAAGCCAAGTCCTTGTATAAATGTATCAAATTTTTGATACCACATCCTTGGTGACTGTTTTAACCCATACAGAGACTTCTTTAACTTACATGCCAGTTCTTCTTACCCTTCATCGTAAAGCCTTCAAGTTACTTCATGTATATTTCCTCTTCCAAATCCTCGTGAAGAAATTTTGTCTTCACATCCATCTTTTCTACCTCAAAATCAAAAGTAGCAGCAACAGATAAAAGTAATCTAATAGAAGTTACCTTAGTAATAGGAGAAAAAATATCACCAAAATCAATTCCCGGCACCTGGGAATAACCTTTTGCTACCAACTGAGCTTTGTATTTCTCCACCTTTCCTTCTGCATTTGTCTTCTTCTTGAACACCCATTTGCTACCAATGTGTTTCCTTCCAGCCGACAACTCCACTAGATCCCAAGCCTCATTTTTGTGCAAAGATGCCATTTCATCAACCATGGCCTCTTTCAAGAGTTTTCCATCCTCTAAATCTACTGCTTCCTTCACATTTTTGGGATCATCATTAGTAATAGATAAAGAAAAATTTGAACAGAAAGCAGATGGACTACACCTTTCTAGTTGCCTTCTTTCTTGAACTAGTCTTCTCACACCCATAGTTTGTGGCTCTTCATCTTTTGATTCCTCCTCTACTGTAGAGTCTGATTCTTCCTCCTTAAGCTCAAACTCTATCCTCTCAGGTTCCTTTGGTTGGAATTCATGTTTAATAACATATTTTACCTCTTTGAACACCACATCTCGGCTGTACACAACCTTCAGTGTGATTGGGTTCCAAAACTTATAACCCTTTAAACCATCCTTATACCCAATAAAGATGCACTTTACAGATTTACTATCCAACTTGGTTCATTTCTCCTTTGGAACATGTACATATGCATCACATCCAAATACCCTCAGATGTGAAAGAGAGGGCTTCTTACCAGTCCATACCTCTTATGGAGTCTTATACTCCAATGCTGATGAAGGTGACCTATTAACCAGGTAACATGTAGTCTCCACCACCTCTGCCCAGAATTCCTGTCCTTTCCATCAACGTCTTATTCATTCTTTCTGCAACTCCATTTTTCTGAGGTATATATGGAGTAGTTTTCTGTTGTGCTATACCACACTTCTTATAGAATTCTTCAAATTCCTTGCTACAAAACTCTCCACCATTATTTTTCCTCAACACTTTTATCTTCTTCTTTGTCTGATTTTCCATGAGAGCCTTAAATTCTTTAAACATGTCAAAGGCTTCAGATTTCTTCTTAAGGAAATATATCCATGTATTCCTTGAGAATTCATCTATAAATGGTACATAGTACACAGACTTACCCAGTGATGGAACCTTCACAGGTCCAAACACATCACTGTGCACAAGTTCTAATATCTGTTTCACCCTCTTACTATTAGAGGGGAAACTCACCCGATTTTTCTTCCCATATACACAATTTTCATAGAAATCAAAATCCAGAGAGCTATTACTCATACCTTCTACCATACCTTTACGATGAAGTATTCGAAGGCCCTTTTCTCCAATATGTCCAAGCCTTTGATGCCACAACATGGTCTTCTCTCCAGAGACCACTAGATTTTCTGCTCCACTTTCAGGAACCATAGAACTGTTGCACCCATCAATATCAGTGCTACCTTGCAGCTTGTACAGAGTTCCAATTCGATCTCCGTGCATCAATACCAATGCTCCACAAACCATTTTGTAGGTATCCTTCTCGAACACTGTTTTTGCACCTGCATCATCCAACTTGCTTACAGAAATCAGATTTCTGGCCAGTGCAGGAATATGCAGAACACCTGGAAGTGTTCTAACCCTTCCACCTTGCAACTTCAACTTTACTTTTTTGCAACCATGATTCTAGCCATCATATCATCCTCTAAGAAGACATCACCACCATCTTATTTCTCATACTCGCAGAACCACTCTCTATGGGGAGTGAAGTGAAAGGATGCACCTGAGTCAATCAACCAGGCCTCATGATCTACATGTGTACTTGAAGAAGCCAAGTACACATCCCCACCTTCATCTGAGGTGGTTTTCACCTCTGTAGAAGGAGCATCATCAGATCCCTTTCCTTTATCAGGAGCTTTATATTTACAGTCCCTTTGGTAGTGCCCTTCCTTTCCACATTTCCAACACACCACCTTTATAGGTTTTCTTGGAGATTTAGATCTCCCACTCAATGAATTATTTTTGTTTTTGTTCTAGGACTGTCCTCGTATAGACAAGGCATCACAATTCTGGTTCTCCATATTTTTCCATCTCATCTCCCTTGTTAGCAAGGATGAGACTATTTCATCAAACTATAAGGCAACTTCATTGCTACCTATTGCAATAAGTGGACTATCCCACAAATCTAGTAGAGAACACAACAAACTGATGCACTTATCTTCATCTGAAATTTTAATATCAATAGATTCTAACTGACTTACCACAGTATTAAATGCATTCAGATGCTCTATCATCGAGTCTCCATCTTTCATCCTCAGGTTATATAGTTTTTCCACAAGAACAATTTATTCACCAGAGACTTAGATTGGTACAAATTCCCCAACTTGTCCCACAAATCCTTCGCCGCAACTTCCCCTGATACATTCAGCAATACTGAATCTGAGACACACAATATTATTGTGCTCTTTTCCTTCCGATCCAACTTCTTCCATTCTTCATCGGATACTCTTGTTCATTTAGTACTCAGATATGTCGTGATCCATTGATCTTTATCCACCAATAGATCCTCCATCTTGATTTTCCACAACTCAAAACTCTGACCATTAAATTTCTCGATCTCTATCTTTCCACTGCTCGCCATCTTCTTTCACCACCAGAATCGATCTCACAGATCTCCCACTGAACAGGGTCCACCACAGGCCTGAGCGAAACCCCTTAGGAACAAAGGCATCCCCTTGAAGCCAAAACTGCTCTAATACCAAATGTAGGTTTTAACCCCATACAGAAATTACCTGCATACAAATTCTAAAACACAAAAAATAAACAATGTAAGAGCATAACACATAAAACACATATACGCAGAGATTTCCTCTGGATCCCAAAATCGGGACCACCAGCTTGATTTTTCATTATATTCCTTTCAATGTTATAATACATATTTATACATGCCAAAGCATCCAATACCATGGACTAAAAATCATCATGTCCAAAAAACATGTGTGAAAATCATGCACAAAACCATAGGTGGATCTGCCCAACCTAACATAGTGTCCAAAACCAAAATTTTGTGGGGCACTGCTCCGGACCCAATAAAGTGGGGTTACGGGTACACCTCAAACCCCTTATGACCCCCCCTACTACACAATTGGCACAACAAAGGGGGGCTCCACCCCTCCTCTAACCGCCTAATTAACTATGTGGGCTAGTCGTGGAAAGAATATAACACAACCCAACACCTTAATATCCATAGTGATTCCCTGCAATCTTCCCATAGGTATTATCTTCTGCTAGTTTTCCATTCGTAGCTGAATAGGAAACCATTGTAACGTAGGCCTTCCCATGCGCTCCCATGTCTGCTTCGAAAAAATGTTCACGTCCGATCCTAAATCTAGAATTACTTGGTCCATCTCATATTCTCCAACCTGTGTGGTTAACGTCATTTCTTTTCCCATCCTCATCGTATTCTTTCCAATCTTCTGGACTACGTGTGGTTCTCTAAGCGCGATCCCAATGCATCTATTAATGAGTTCCTGTAGTACCTTTATAGCCTTACTTTTGCGCAGTAGCTTCATGCATGTCTCTAGAAATGCTGTAAACATAGATGGGTCCATTTCTGGCTTCGGTCTATCCTTGCTTCCTGAACTGGAGGCATCAACGAATCTCTTCTTAGCTTCCATGAAGGTTTCCTTAGTGCACTCCAAATCAAACTCTACTTCTTTCGTTGGAGCTTTGCGAACCCAAGTACTATCTTTTGGCTATTTGCCTTTATCATCTCCCATCGTGATTCCACTTCAGAGCACAATGTTCACATCTGGATCTTCCTCGCGTAGCTTAGACCTCATCATCTGCAGGTTCTGAGTTGGGGGAGGTGGTAGCGCTCCCTTGTCGCGTATCCTAGCTATCAGTGTAGGACAATCTTCCATATCATGATAAAAAAAGGTACAATACAGACATGATGGACACATTGGGTTTGTGCAATCATGGGCATAATGTCCTGGCCCTTCGTAATTGTAGCATATAAGTTGTCTTCCCCCTCTTCCAGGTCCTCCTCCACCTCAGCCCCATCCGCACCCTTGAAATCCTATTTGTGCCACTCCTGTATTCAGGTCTAGGGGTTGCGTTTAAGTCTGAACCCTATAGGTGGGAGTTCTATCCATCATTAACTCATAGCTTTAGTGTGCTCATCATGTCCCACTGATCTATAAAAGTTACAAAACAATTGCTGTGAATTTTTTGTATACTTCTGTAACAAATGGCAGTTGTCTGTAGCGTGTTTCCCTCCTATTTGATAAATCGTGCACCACAAATCAGGTGCCATGCTAGGTCCTTATTGTGCCTTTGGTCTTAATGAAATCAATCCTCCTCTTGTGAGGTAATTCGTGAACACCAGGCAGTGGTCCTTATCATGACCCTCACCCTTGCATTTTACGCATCACACTTCTTCGCGCACTTCTGGTCGGGCTATCCTGTCCTATTTTAAACTCTTCATCTCAAGACATAATTTTTTCAACTACGCGTGGATTTGCTGAACTCCCAAGTTAGGATAATGCATCAAGGTCTCATGCAGTCTCATTGCAATCTCCAAGGCTTTGCATCAAGGTCTCATGCAGTCTCATTGCAATCTCCAAGGCTTTGCATCAAGGTCTCATGCAGTCTCATTGCAATCTCCAAGGCTTTTGCCTGAGTTATTAACCTTTGCTGTGACAACACGTTCCTCAGATGCAGCATTAGCAATGCTATAAACCATTCGCAGTGCTATCCATTCATCAAAGTTATATTAGCTTCGCAAATTGTGTAATTCAGCCCCTGATCAAACTCCCAAGGAGTCTCACCTAGTAGCATTGTGATCTCTTTGAATCCAATGATTGACTGTGCCTGTGACTTCGACGTGCTAAATTTCTTATTTAGCGCAATTTGGATATCCATGATTCTCGCATTTGGATTTTCATTAGAATTCTTAATATACCATGTCAGTGTGCGGTCCTGCAAGGCGCTAAAGAATGTCACTTTATTTATATTGTCATATGTAACTCCCCGTTCTTCCCATATGGCTCTTATCATGAACCAAAATTGGTTTGGATCCTCATTTCTTACTCCCTTGAACACATGCAAATTTATCATTCTTGCCATATTGACTCGTGATGGTGGCGGAGGTGGTACAGGTGACGATGGAGGTGAAGGCGGTGAAGCTAGTGGCAGCATGAGTGGGGGTGGTATGCACTGAATCCTTTGCCTTATCAGATGGATCACACTTTGCATAGAGACCTTCATGAGCTCTTCCTCATTCCCTTGTGGAGGTGAGATCAAAGGGATATTCTCTCATCCCTTACTTCCTTCTTTTCTGTAGGTTTTTCCACTTCGCGTAGCTCCAAATGTCAAGGTAATTGCATAACCCTCTTTTCACACAATAGCATCTTAATCCAAGTATGCAGAGACTTTACGTACTTACCTCGTGGTCCTTTAAGAAAGTATTGCTCTGCGTCGTTATAGATGACTAAAATATCTACTAAGAACTCAGTAATGAATCCTCCTATAATCCGATCGAGCCAGTGATCAGAAGCGCACACGATCTTATCCTATGATGCTTCCAATCTACGCACCAACTCTAGGGTCCACACAATAGGATTGTTGAGTTTCCACCTTCCTTGGCTATCTACTAACTTCACGATCCACTCGTACAGCTCAGTAGGGAAAGATGTGAAAAAGGTTTCATGGATCTCTATTTACAGTTAGCAGTCTAACAACTCTTCTTTTGTCTTTCGTAGATTCCTGTTCTCCTGTGCCATGAACTCATGAATTATCCTGTCCAACCAAACTTCAATTTCCTTCTTAGTTGGATTCCAATGATACGGCATTAGACATCTTTATGCAGAGTTCGGTCCTAGCAACAGAACCATTTGTTGGCTTGATGGAGCCTGAACTAGGTTCATAGTTAATTAGCCAAACAAATCCCTACACTATTGGCCCTTTTGGCAACAGCCTGCAGGGTGTGGACTGAGGTCTCACTCGAAGCAGTATGGGGGGATGCTGGAACCAAGTTTTCGCATCCTTGAGATGTCTGAGGGGTTGGTTTATTCCAACTGTAAAAACCTTTGCGCAGGTCACTTCACACACTGCCCTGACCTGCGGGACCTTTGCAATCTATTATAACCACCTTTGCGCAACCCTAACCAGGGGCTGAGATGCTTTCTCGCTGCTAAGGCAATGATTTGCACTATTTCCGCATGTTATACCATGGATCTTACTTATCTCCTTATAACTGTTAGTTAACTTCGCATAAATAGATACTTTATCTTATATTCACTTAATCAACACAATCATATATGTTCGCGCATCATATAAATAGTAGAAATGTAATTTATACCCAATACATTCAATGTAGAAAATAGTAAATAAATACAGAGGAATGGTATAAAAATTATCTTTATTAATGCTTCAATCAGTTACATACTCAACTTTCCCTAGGCACTCAACTGTAGGGGTCTGTACACTCAACTGTGGACTACTAGGCCTCTGCGCACTCAACTACAGAGCCTTCTCCTACTCTATGACCCAAGACTCGACTCTACACTTAGATAAGACTTAATTCTTCATCCTTCTCTTTGTTTGATGATTTACAACTTAGAGCCTCGCTCTATTTATACAATCCCATGGTTTGTAGACCATGGGTAGATCTCTAAAGCCAACATTACATTTACAAAAATGAGGGCAGACAACCCTATGAATCATTTACAAGTTCGCACTCCGCGCCCACAAAACACAGAGTCTTTACATCAGATTTAGTCAAAATCTGGGCTTTAAGCCCCAAAAAACCCCTTGGGGGATCCCGTGCCCAACATAAATTGACTCTAAATGAGGAATCCCATGAGGAACAACCAGAGGTTTCAAAATCCAGGAGCTCAGACCCAGCTCAAATTTATAATCGACCCATAGCGAAATGGTTCAAGCTATTTCTACAGATTGTGAATGATGACCAGATGCTTTGGAAGTTATGGGGAATCCTTAAGATAATTGTAAAGGATGGGGTGATGGAAAAAGGATTCATCTCCACTAATTTTATTGAGAGACACTCCCAGAGGGTGTGTAGGAACAAGAAGAGATTAGGAAGGGAGTTATGAATCGATGCTCAAATTGTAGGGTTTCATATTAAAGATACAATGTTAGACCTAGGATTAGATGTGGATATATTACCACAGAAGACTTGGGAAGCCTTGGGAAGACCTATGTTGGCCTTATCTATGATTCAAATACATATGGTGAATAAATATTGTATACTCCCAGTTGGAAGGTTAGAAGAAGTAGAAGTTGACATAGCAAGGGTGAAAACCTATGCTAATTTTGAAGTGATAGACATCATGGGGGACAAAGTCCCCTACCAAAAATTGATTGGAATAGACTGGGTCTTTGAGAACTATGCGATAATTGATCTGAACAAGGTGACAATGACCTTTTAAGTAGAAGGGACTAGAGTGATCTAGCCCTTAGACCCCTACCAAGGCCCAAGATTCACTGAACCAACAGATGATAGAGAAGCACCTAAGTTGTTGGATCAACTATATTGGTTGACCTTTTTAGAGCCTAGATTTACCTCAGGCTGAAAAGGTAGGATCCAGGGCCAACATCAAACCACGCTCAGCCTGGTAGCTAGCCCTACCAGGGCACGAGAGGGCTCTCTCCCGGTCAATCTCAGCTAATTATGATCACTAAATTCTTGAGATGATTGATTTGATTGCTGATATTAGGCTAGGTATAAATGTAAGGGAGTTTGATTGAATAAAATGTTGTGTTTATGGGCTCTTAAGGAAAAGTAGATTTTAGGTGCAGGGAATGAGGTTCAGTCTTGCAGGGGTCTCAATGGGGCAAGGTAGGCAACTGTATTTGGCACTCTAAATCAAGTGAGATGGATGGATTAGATAGAGGAGGAGTTGAAGAGGGCAAGAGAAGCCATGGATCCTCTCCAAACAGTGGAAAACATCAAAAACTAAAGCAAACTTCAAGTAGAGCACTGCAATTTCAATGTATTCTACTTACACTCTTGCTTGATTTAGTTGAGAAGAAGTAAAAGAGAAAATGACATACATAACACATGAATAAATTCACAAAGACATAAGAAATCACTATACCAAAAAAAATTCCACAGGGATCCCAAAGAGTACTACAAACCCTGGTCCCAATTCCTTAGCCAAAATGCTGATATGAATGTATAATGAAGCCCCTTACTTTCTCAAGTGTCTAACCCTGCTAATGACTAAAAAAACACATAATATAGACAAAGCATAGATCATCCTTGCCTCTAACGGTTGAGCTCACATGTTTAGGAGCTGATCCAACTGATTCCAAACTAGGAACTAGAAATTAGGCAATGAAACAACATGCCTCTAGAAACAAGGGAACTGATTCAATCAGTTTCAAACAACTTTTAACTGATGAATTTACCTAACCAAGTGGAAATTTGACATATTTACATCATGATCCATCAATGTACATGAGATTACATCACAATTTTACATTAAGAAAATGAAAAAGTGAAACTGGCCAAAACTGGGCGAAAAACAGAGCAATACTTGGTCAAACTAGCAATTTTTCCTCTATGCGCTGCGCCTGATTCTCTATGCACCACACCTGTTTGGAACCACTTTTGGAGGCCTTACTGATGTCCAAATCAGCTCGAAGTATGTTTGTTAGAAAGGTTTTCCTCTCTACTTTCCAACCTAACTGGAATGTTTCAATTTGGACTTCATTTTCCTTGTCAAAAATGAAATCTCCCAAGACTTCTTCATGTGTGTCAAAATAGGGGTAGTAAGGTCATGTTTTGAGTGTTTTTGAACTTTTTGAGGGCTCAAAACCTGCCCAAACTTCTTTTCCATAGGTAGGAAAGCATAATTGTCCATGCCAAATTCACAAAAATCCTGAGTTTTTGTGATTTAGAGCCCCCTAGCAAAAGCGAGTGCCACGTGGCGCGACGCGTAGGGCAAAATTTCCCTGTTTTTGTGCCAAAAAATTTCCAAAATGAAAAAGGCGCTCCCAATTTTTTGAAATTTGGGCTGAGTCTTCTCTATCAAGAACTATGTTGGGCCAAGGAAGCCTTAGCCAAAATTCAAAGTCGATCATGCTCCTTTTGCCTCTTTGAAGCCTTCTTCAATTTTGTCTTTAAACTCCTTATTCGCACCTTGCAAACCTTGTTCCTCGTCATGTAATGGAAAGCCATGTGTCTCAGCAAGTTTTTCTCCTTGTTGGCCTTCTCCAAAAATCTCTCTAAGTGGATATTGACTCTCTCGAGCCAATACTCTCGACTAGCATTGATCTCCCGCTCGAGTGAAGTGAACTCCACCCTGCTCCTTTGGGCAGCTTGGCGATTCTCCTGAATGTCTTGTAACTCCATGATCACCTGCTGATCTTCAAGATGCTTATTCCTTTGATCTAGGTATTTTATAATCCACTTAGCCCTCTCCATGTTGAGGGACAAAGCCTTGATGTCTGTCTACTGCTCTTGGATGATCTCTTTGAGATTTGTGCTTTGCGGGCCCACATCTATATCATCATCCTCAATAGAATAAAGTCTTGCTCACTTGAAGGCCCCTCATCCTACATTGGCCTCTTGCCTTTGTCATGAACCTGTGGTGCTAATGATGGAAGCGAGACCCCTTCCACTCCAAGTGGAGATAATACTCGCTTTGCTGCTATGAATAACTGCCTACTACCCTTTTGATAAGTGATAAACACCGGCATACTGGTGACCTATGTCTTATGACCCTCATGCTGATAAGAAGGTCCACCTGTCTCATGCAAAGCCTTTGAAGGTCCCTACGGAGCTGTGAAAGACTCACGAGAGATGAAATCCTCCCAAGTGATATCCTGTAAGCCAAGTTGATGGATGACCATAATTTTGATGAGAGAAAAATGGTAAATACTGTTGAACTACTACTGAGGAGTTTTGTGCTGCACTAGAGTGGTCATCCTTTCGATATTTTAGCACATGAAGTAAGGGATTTTCATCATTCGTACTCGGGTAAAATGCATCAGCAGCCTGATATGATATGCATACAAATGGGAGAACCGGCCCTCATAGCTGAAATACTTCATGATCAGTTTCATTAAAGGAGCCTACTCATCTCTGAGGTACCGAAAAGGAAACACTCTCTTGAGCTGTCTCAAAAAGGCGAGCTTAACATATGGTTCATAATGCTGCCGGTCAATCTGCTGTATCTTGTTCCATTGCTCTCCAATGTTGGGAATACCGGTTGCTAGTGAAATGGATTCTGGTGTTAATGAGAAAGTGACACCAGCTAGAGTGGCTTGACCATCATGTAAATGCAGCACAAATAAGCGGGCCAACTCATGGTGAAACTGAATGCTAGCAACCTTCTCACAAAATTCATAGCAAGACTAGTGTTGGAAACAAGATATGGCAAGTGGGCAGGCCAGTAACTCAACAAGAGTGGTTGGTTCTTCTCGAATATGCTTTCCACCTCGATGAGGCCTCTTGGGTGCATGTACCTCTGTGGGTGAATAAATGTGAGTCTCCTCTTCATAATCATATGAAGGATCAGATGCCATCACTGCTAGTAAATGAACTTTTTTGGAACTGCCTTGATGAAAAATAAGTGGATTGTGATGTGCTGAACATTCTTGATGATGTGTTTTGAGTTTTTGTTACCAACGGAAGGGTGATATAAAGGAATGTATGGGGATGAAAAATAATGAGGGATTTAGGGACTGTTGGGGTAGGTTTTAGTTAGGGAAATGGGGGCTTTGGGTATGATTTACGCATTTTTTAGTAAGGGTTAGGGTTTGAAAGTTTGCATTTGGGATTTTGGAAAAGGGAACTTGGGATAGGGGATTGATTAATTTAGGGAATAAGGAAATGAATGGAAAAATGGGGTATGGGAGTGATTGAGGAATTTGAAGAATGGACTTGGTAGCAAAACAGTTAATACAAAACCCTTTGGCAACAATTTTCTTTGGTAGGGTTTGGTTTCTTTTAAACACTTCACCATGCATCAACCACCATGAAATAGCTAGCAATATTGGATGAAAAACTATGAAAGAAGCTCAACCTACTTGTATCGGTGGCAATCCATGCGTTTTGGGCGATTTTGGAGCAAGTTTGGCAGTTTTCGGGCTTCCTGGCTGTGTGTGCCACGCAGCATACCCAATGCGCCATGCCCAGTATATGCGCCACGACTGTGTAAAAATGAACTGGAGTTTGATGCCCAGTGCACCGCATCGGCTGTATGCATCGCGCCTCCTTCCCAGTGCGTCGCGCCTAGTGACTTAGAGCGATTTTCACCCAACTTTCTCACTTGCTCACCAAAATCACTTTGCCTTGCTTCTATTTTGCAAATGAACTTTTCAAATGAAGAAATAGCTTATAAACAAAGAGATTTTAAATTTTTGGCTCATGAAACCCACTTTCATAATGTTTTTGATTTTGACTTTATTTTTAAACTTTGTTTTTGGACTTTTCACTTCTTTTTAGCTTTGTGATGAACCAAATGACCTACGCTTTGTTTGTTTTGTAGCTGATTGGAGCTGCTAGGGCTAAGGAAAGAAACCAGGGTTGCAAGGGGAGCATTTACATATGGGGGAAATCAAATTACATAAATTTATACAATTAAGGCAAAAATACTCTGTTTTTCCTCAAAACAGAGTTTTGAGGAAAGACATATTTCTAAGTATTTGATGACAAATTTATTGATGCTGGAACCTCCTCATGTGCCTGCTGGTGGTTATTGGATGCTTTGAAACATTTGTTGACGAAAACCTAATGAAACCGTAAACCTAAAAGACAGTGAAACCATATATGGAACTTTGCAATCTTAAAGATAAAAAAAGTGACTGTATATGCTTTTTAATGACCAAACATGAACCAACAGGTAAATGACATGAGGGAAGAAGTAGGAGAAACCACTACCATCAGATGATCCATGTGCCTAATAGAATGCAAATGACTGGGCAGGACACCTAAATATGAAATGAAACAAGAGGATTTGATCTCTGAGGGAGGGATGAAGATATCGACAGTAACAGACCTCATGGAGAAGAGAGGATTACATCAACCCGATATTAGGTCAACCAATCAACCTGAGGAGTATTCAAATATCATAAGTTGTACCCAAGACTGCATGGGAAGACTAGTAGTAGGTTAGACACGAGATCAACAACAGGTGTGCTACAATCCATTACATCATATGGGTTCCTATTGAGGTATGGGAATTTCCTATTTTCAATGGCACATGTCATGCTAATGATTTTCTTAATGAATTTGATGCAACCATTCCTAAGGAACGTAGAGTGCCTTTACTAGATGTCACTTTGCAAGCAACACCGACAAGGTCGTGGGGTTCTCACCGCAACCATCTCCGAGAATTGAAGGAAATTAAGACTGTAATGAGGGTTAGATTTGAGCCTTTGGAGAATTCTCTGCAGAATTTGCCTGAGTACCGAGGGAGCTCTGATTGTCAACAACATCTACAAGCTTGTGAGGCTAGGTGGACTCGTGAAGGACTTCTAGAAGATATGTGGGTACATTACTTTGTACACACTCTTGGAATAATTCCTAAGTCATGGTATGTAAGGGAAATGATAAAGAGACAGACCATCAATTGGAACTACATAACAACCTAGTTTATCAGTGAACTTTCTTTCATAGGTACTGATGAGAGAATGACAACTACACTACAAGTTGTCAGAAGAGTTTTTCTGGCTGTAGGACAATTGATGGAGAGATTTATAAACTAGAACAATACTGAGCACTTGGAGGAATTAACTTGCATCTAACATTCAAAGAGACTGAAGGAGAACGAGGTGTTAAATATGGGCCTACGACCAATGGCCCACATTTTCTACCCCTGAAGTTGTGGAAACATAACATTGGCATTGAAGAAAAGATAAATCTAGCATCAATTGGAGATTACTAGGATGAGTAGAGTACCAAGGAGATATTTGATATTCTACAAGATTGTGAAGACTTGTTCCCTACATTGATTGTGGAGTTAAAAGGAATTAAGGGGTTGATAGGAGAGATGAAGATTTCACTTAAAACTGATGAAAAACTAGTAAAACATTAACCGTGTAGACTAAACCTAATAATCAAAGAAAAGGTGAAAAAAGAGATAGATAAGATGTTGGTAGCGGGGATTATTTTTCTAGTAAATGAGGCTGAGTGGGTTAGCCCAATTGTAATTTAGAATAAAAAATATGCAGATAAAATCTAGGTTTTTGTGGATTATCAAAGTTTAAACAATGCCTGTGTTCATGATCCTTTCCCCACACCCTTCAGTGACAAATTGCTAGAAAACATGGCGGGGAATGAAGCCTACTCTTTCACAGATGGATTTTCTAGATACCATCAAGTTTGGATTGTAGAAGAGGCCAAGAAGAAAACTGCATTCACTATTGAGTGAGGATCTTATGCATATCATGTCATGTTTTTTGGACTCAAGAATGAACTGGCGGTAGTCTCAAGGATTGTCATTACTTCTTTCAGAGATTATATTCACTGGTTTCTAGAAGTTTAGATGGATGATTGGATCGTCTATAGACTATTGAAGAAGCATTCATTAAGGGAATTTTGACGTCTAAAATGGGCCTCCTAAGAAAAATGTACAACCAAAATAAACTTTATAAGAACCAATATGATTCAAGATGATGATGTCAACCATGGGGAACGATTCACGAGTTATGGAGTAAAAAGTAAGAATAATAAAAAATAATAAAATAATAAACTACTTTTTCAAGTATTTTGAACTTATTTCCCTAAGGTTTTACTCAAAGTTCGTGTGGGAGTACTCTTTGATTGAAAAATTTAATTCCTCATCCAAGGAGTACCCGTGTTGTATATTGTAGTATACCTAGGGGGGATAATATGGGGTACAAAGGGAGGTACCCAAGGGAATAATGTAATAATGGAATGGTCCATAGTAATAAATAAGGTGGTTAACCAGTATCATGTAAGGGACCACAAGTAGTTAGTAATAATGTAATGGGTCCATGTAGTGTACCTAGGGGGGATAGTATGGGGTACAAAGGGAGGTACCCAAGGGAATAATGTAATAATGGGATGGGCCATAGCAATAAATAAGGTGGTTAACCCATATCATGTAAGGGACCAAAAGTAGTTAGTAATAATGTAATGGGCCCATGGTATTAGATAGATGGTATTGAGGGAACCATGGTAATGACCCATGGTATTATATGTATGAGGCTTATACAGAGGCTAGAGACTCTCCATTAAGAGGTGTGAAGGAATATTGTATGAACAGGCATATGGCTTGTGGAGTGCTCTCATTCCTTAATAAGTGAATGTATGGTATTGCCCTACCTTAAGGGTTTGATATTAATAAAGAGAAGCATTTTCATATATAATCAGATCTTGTTATTTCTTGGGTTTATTTGCATTGTCTTATATTTTCATATCAGATCTATAACAAATGGTATTAGAGCACTTTCTTGGACAAAAGTGGATATTTTTTTAAATTTTTCGTAGGAACTTTCTGGGGAGGCGAGTTTTCAGATCAGATCTATACGTTTTGAGGAAAAATATGCAAAATCTAATTGTAGATCGGAATTCTTTTTGAAAAAATACCCAAGTTAAAAAAAAAAATCGATCGAATCAGAGTCCAGATGAAGGAGATCTCGCTGATTTAAAAATCAGTGTTGTTGCAGACAATTTTTGGGGCGGCGAGTTTGCGGAGAAAATCTGTACGTTTTGGTGCAAAATCTACAAAATATAATTGCAAATCTTGGATTTCTTATGAAAAAATACCGAAAATCAAAAAAGAAATCAGTCGAATCAGAGTCCGGATGAGGGAGATATCGCTGATTTAAAATCAATTTATTTATTTTATTTTATTTATTTATTTTATTTTATTTTATTTTTATTTTTTATTTTTTTTTTTATTTTTTTTATTTTTCAAAATTTTTGGTGACGGCGGGAGAGTTGCAGCGCAAATATGAAATTCCAGTGCCTAGATCAGCGTTTCTATCACATGGGAAGATGAAGAATGATCATTCCATTTATGAAAATAGGTCATAATAAAGATTCTGAGCAATATTAACTAAACTGTGACCACTCTAAATTTTAACCAAGTAAGTGATTTTTTTCGTGCCATCTAGCAAGATGTTTTTTACATGAAAAGATAATGGCCCTACTATTGAGGAATTCATAAAACAAGAAAAGTCATTATGGGAAAAATATTGGAAGGATTTAGTGTGGCTTGGTTTTAAAGATGAGGCTACCAAATGGTGGTTCTCACTTGACAACAAGCAGTTGACCAAACTTTCAGATGCAGAATTTGAAAGAGCCCTTTTAGACAAATGGTCTTCGGCTAGAAAACAAGATAAGGGGAAACATGTGGGGTTATTTCCTACTGGTATATCCTTATCACACGTTCATGGATTGATTCAAAAGGAGAAAATCATTGTGTCTATAAATCCAAGTTGCAAGCAAAATCTCATAAATATTAACTTGGCAAAAAAATTACAAGTGCCAACAAAACACATAGAGCACACACAGGTTAATAACGAGCAGGTGCAAATTTATAAAGATTTGAAGATTTCTATGGACAAGTATGTATTGCATTATGATTTTTATGCTTCAGATATGACTAATGAGGATTTTGTTTTGGGATACCCATGGATGGAATCGGTGGGTACTATAAATATTAATGTGTAGAAGAAATTCCTAAATCTCTGGTATAAAAAGAAGAAAATTACATTATAAGATATTTCCATCAATAAACAGGTAGAGTCCACAGAGGCTGAAGAAAAAGATGTCCTAGCGACTGACATATCAAATGACGAGCCATTGATGGTAGACAACCAAACACAAACATCAAACGAGGAACCAGAAAAACAGGTAGAGTCCAAGGAGGCTGAAGCAGAAAATGTTACATTGAATGAGGACTCAGTGGTTGAAGTAATATTGGAAGATAAGAAACAACAAAAGATGCCACATGTACCATCTACCAATTAGGCTCCATTTGGTGGTGAATTAAAGAAAAAGATATCGTTGGTTGAAACTTCCGCATATCACCACCCACATCACCCCGCAAGAAAACAACCAACAAGATGGCAACAAATTAGCCACAAGGACAACAACCCCGACATGACAGATAGAGAGGAGTGACGATCCACATAGAAGAGTTGTGACGGTCAAATTCTATCTCAAGTGAGCGAGGCACCAGCTAGATCGATGGTTCACCTATCTTTGGGATGGCTAGATGCACGTGCATGGTACCAGTGGACTACTCTTTTGAGTAGATGTTATTATTTGTGTTCTTCCCATGTTTCGGGGACGAAACATGTTAAGGGGGGTGGAATGTATTATACCTAAGGGGGATAATATGGGGTACAAAAGGAGGTACCCAAGGGAATAATGTAATAATGGGATGGGCCATAGTAATAAATAAGGTGGTTAACCCGTATCAGGTAAGGGACCACAAGTAGTTAGTAATAATATAATGGGCCCATGTAGTATACCTGGGGGGATAATATGGGGTAAAAAGGGAGGTACACAAGGGAATACTGTAATAATGGGATGGGCCTTAGTAATAAATAAGGTGGTTAACCTGTATCATGTAAGGGACCACAAGTAGTTAGTAATAATGTAATGGGCCCATGGTATTAGATAGATGGTATTGAGGGAACCATGGTAATGACCCATGGTATTGTATGTATGAGGCCTATATAGAGGCTAGAGACTCCCCATTAAGAGATGTCAAGGATTATTGTATGAACAAGCATATGGCTTGTGGAGTGTTCTCCTTCCTTAAGGAGTGAATGTATGGTGTTTCCCTACCTTAAGGGTTTGATATTAATAAAGAGAAGCATTTTCATCTATAATCAGATCTTGTTATTTCTTGGGTTTATTTGCATTGTCTTATATTTTCATATCATACCTATAACATATACTTTCGATGGATCCTACTACAAGAAAAATGAGAAATACATGAAAAAATGTGATTGCAATCATGTTTTTCATGTATTTATCATTTTTCGTGTAGAAAGGTCCATTAAAAGTATGCAACATGGATAATCCTTGGATGAGGAATCAAATTATGCATTCAACGAGTGTTGCCACTTGAATTTTGAGTAAATCCATAAGCAGATAAATCGAAAATACAAGTTGAAAAATTAGTTTTTCCTTTTTTCCCTCTAAAATTTGATGATGTAATGTAATCTTATTTTATAATTTCCACTATTATTTTATAATTTCCTTAGGAAACCCATTTTAGACCTCAAAATTCCCCTAATGCTAGTATGTCCGAGTGATGTTCGATCGATAGAAGCAATTATAGATCTCTTTGAACTTGAAAATGTGCATATTCATCATCCCCTTTAGAACATTTTTGGGTCATATTGTTTGCAAAGATGGAGCCTTGTGGGTTGCAGTGATCCTAAACATGCCCCGTGGACAAGTGTTCGACATTTGAGGTATGCCCTTGGTCACAAAGGATAGTATAGGAGGTGCATCTACAACTATGCATTGATCACCACTCCCTTAGAAAAATTGTTGAAGAAAGCTGAAAGGTTCGAGTGGACAGATGATTGCGAAGTCGCTTTCAACATGCTTAGAAAGGAAAATTTGGTGGGTGAGTGCATCAATTTTTGATTTATCCTGATTGGAACAAGAAATTCCATGTTCACATTGACACATCAGGGATTTCTTTGGGGGTCGTCCTTTTTTTACCTAGGGAAAGAAATATTGATCACCCCATTTATTTTTCTAGCCAAAAATTTCTACAACAGAGAGTAATTATACCACAACTGAATGGGAAGCGCTCACGATGGTATATTCATTACAAAAGTTTCAGCACTATCTTTCGGGGGGCTCATTCATAATTTTCACCTATGATTCTGCCCTAACGTATTTAGTGAAGAAGCCTATACTGGAAGGAAGGATTTGTAGATGGTTGCTACTATTTCAGGAATTAAAATTTGAAGTGATTGTTAAACCCAAAAAACTAAACGTGGGTCTGGATCATATTTCCTGGTTAGAGTCAGATGAAGCTGGAGGGTCGTTAGATGATTAATTTATGAATGCTAATTTATTCCAAGTTGAAGCCATACCTGACCATCTGGAGGACATTGAAAATTTTCTCGCCACTGGTAAGTTCCCAGAGGAATACAACACAATACAATGAAGACACATGGTGGTTTGCACTATAGATTACTAGTTGATTGTGGGACAACGTTACAAGTTAGGCCTTGACCAGATCTTGTGGATATGTGCTCCAGACCATGAGAGATAAAATATATTATGGGAATGTCATTCAGGAGTTGTGAGTGGCCATATTGGATGAAATGCCACTACAAGGAAAATATTATAGGCAGGACTCTAGTGGCCAACACTTTTCAGAGATGTGGAGGAATATGTGAAGAACTATGATGTCTATTAGAGGATGAGGAAGCCCTCCCACTAGGATGAACTTCCTTTGAAACCAGTATGAGCTCTCGAAGCATTTGAGAAATGGGCGGTCAACCTTGTAGGACCTATCAACCTACCGACACGACAATCACATGGAAAATACATCATTACCACCACTGATTACCTCACCAGATGTGATAAAGTTGCAACAGTCCGAGACTGTAACACATATACTACTGCCAAGTTTATATTTGAGAATTTCATCTCTTAATTTTGGTGCCCCCGAAGCCTCACCAGTGATTAGTGGACCCACTTCATTAATGAGACAGTCGCTTCCTTGATGGAAAAATTCATGATACAACACCATAAAAGCAATCCATATCACCCTCAAGTGAATGGTACTACAGAAGCCTTAAAAAACTCCTCAAGAGTGGACTCACAAAAATATGCATAGCCAACAGAGACGATTGGGATGAATGGGTGTAACAGCGTTATGGGCTTATCGTATGACTGTCAAGCGCTTGCATAAGTATACACCATTTCAACTTGTGTATGGATGGGAAGCCGTGTTACCTATTGAGTTTATCATCCCCAACCTATTTATTGTGCAGGCCACTCAGATGATAGAATATGAATCGATTTCAAAGAGATTAGAGGAACTCTGGGAGCTAGATGAAGCTATATTTTTGGCTGACTTCCACCACACTCTTGAAACATGGAGACATAAGGCGTATCATGAGACACATCAAAAGGAAATCATTTACAATGAGAGGACATGTTCTTCTTTACGACAAAAAGTTCTTAAAGCATCACGGGAAGCTCCAAGTGCATTGGCTGGGACCATTCATAGTCATGGAAGTAAACGAATAAAGAGATGAAAAACTCATATAGTTGGATGGAATCCTCATGCCTTGTTGGCTAAATGGCACATGCCTGAAACCTTTCATTGATTCAAACAAATCTACACCAAATTGAAGGTTGATCTTTGAAAGGGGATTGTAGGTGGGTAGGTAGAGTCAACCAAGTTTTTGCCTTATTTCCTTTTCCTTAATAGTCAGTTGTGTCAGGTAATGTAGTTGGTCAGTTGCTCTAGTCACATTAGTCAAATAATAATGTAGCATTAGTCTTTTAATTTTGGGAAAATTTAACCCCACCACAACTACTTGTGGTTGGGGGAGTTGCACATGTTAGCCATCATATCTGTAATAATTATGCAATAATTTAATGTGTCAGCTTGAGCTTGGGATAAATATTTTCCATAATATCCCTAACATGCTCTGTTCATCAACTCCTAGGAATTTTCCATCATCAAACTATAATTATCCATCATTTCCACCCTCCTTTTTCAAGTTTTGCATCATCTAAGTCATATCTAGCTCAATCGTCTTTATAGCTGCCATAGTTGGGAGAGAGTGGGGAAAGTTAAAATCTTAATTAGTTAACCAGTCTAGTTAGAAATGTCATGTCAATTTTTTTTTATTTAATCTGCATGGAAATGATAAGTTTCCTCGAATCAAAAGTTGAGGTGGTAGAGGTTCCCAGTCTGGAGTCTATGTTTGTATCTAATTCTAATCGTTCCCAACCTAAGTTCAAGCCCCAATTTTGTTTGTTTATCATCGTCATTCTACAACAATGACAAAGGCTATCATCTTTGTTACAGATGTTGAACCGAATAACAAGATTATGAAGAGAGAGCCTCTGTATGGAAAGTATGACAAATCTCAACTCATTGACAACAACCTCTCAGATTCATTTCAATTTCTAGCACAAAAGAGGGAGGTTTACATAAAGCTAGTTATTTCAAGGGAATTCAGGGGTCAACATTGCTGACTTTTAGGAACTTTCTTGTATTCAGGATGACAAGAGAAACAATGCAATGCATGAAGTTTCTTGTTTGAAGAATGCATAATGAATTGTTATGGCTAGATAAGGAATGCCCCATTCATGCAGTAGATATTTAGAGACTCACAGGCCTATTGTTTGTTAGCGTCACTGTTTCAACTGCATTTCAAACTTCTTCCAAGTGGGGGAATAAAACATGTGATGATAGTTAATATAACTAGTATGACACAAGGCGAGGAGACAAGGGTGCTCTGATCAATCCAATCAATAAGCCCAACATCAAATTCGCTTGCTACATAGTCGCTTGGAAGATGTTGTGACATTTTTCAAAAGGGAAATGCATGCTGGGCACCATTTCGATTGTAGAAGCTTGTGTACAAGGCACATAGTTTAATTGGTGCAATTTTCTACTACAAGAACTCTTCGATGCCTATGAGGATTTGTACAAGTAGGCCACTCATTTCATTTATCGATATCTTGTTGTTACACTGGCCATGTGGAAGTGGTACCTACTAGAGGGTTTGGAAATGGTAGTGATTATTGAAGAACACCCTTGGCCTTGAAGTATTTTCCATGGAAGACATCTGGATATTCTAACAACAAGTAAATCAAAAAAGCCTCCTTTGTTGACTGGTATAAAAAGATGATGGAAGTCATCATGGACAACCCATGAATCTCAGCATCACTCCTTGATAACTACTCAACGGATATCTGGTTTGGCATAAGCGATGGTAACACCTGGTTATGACCGAGGGGTATTAATCTTGACATGTTTTAGATGCGTGATAGAATGCTTATGCTCACAGAAGATGCTTTCCACTTGAAAGTCTCATACTGGCTGGGAGTTGTTTGGGAAATTTGTGAGGGACACTATTATTATCTGTTTGAGGGAATCGTACCTCATCCATTACTAGGGGAAACTACAGTGGTGTCACGAGAGTGTATGGTGAAGGAGACATTAAAATTGGTCATTAAGCATCTTGAGATGTAGATGCAGACCTTGCATGCGAAAATGGCAAACCTGGTTGTCTCAGTAAGTCCTTTCCTTGCTTTTTCTGAATTCCATAGTTCAATACTGCATGGTTCTTTGGATGATATCCCTTTAATTTCTTTGCTTCCTGTAGTGGGACCCCATTCCCAATATGAACCAAGAATTATAAAGCCTCGACCTCTAGCATGGCCCAAGAAGAAGTCCAACACCCCTTCCACCTAAGTCATCGAATCACGGATGAAGAACCACATTTCCATGCTAGCACGCCCATCCCCAAAGAACTTCCACCATTCACATCCACCACATCACCACAGTCGTGAAATCCATCCCTACACACAATCTCGACATCTGCCACTATTCTAGATATTATACAATATGGAACCATGCCTGGTACAAAAATGAATATGGAGGTCGACTTTGTTACCCATTTAGTTACTGGACACATGAATGAGACACTCACAACCCACATTGTAGGCACAAAGACCGTTCAAACATCCATGTTACCTTTGTTCTTTGATTCAGGTCCACTCATAATCACATGATATTTATTAGCCCTCCCTTTTTGAGTTCCACCATGCTCTCTGCATTACCCATCCACACTGATCCCATCCCCTCACCAAAAGTGGAATCCCAACTCCAACCCATTCACATTGATCTATAGACAAATGAACCTCCCAACGGGAGACGTCTCCTAGGACCATCTCCCCAAGGGCATTGATTCCCAGAACCATCCACAATGTGCCAGAAGATCTCCACGACTAGTCCTCAACCCAATTGTTTAATTTAATTGAGTATGTTGCATGCTAAGTAGAGATGTTGCACACCGTTTTGACTATTGAGAATGAACAAAAAAAATAATAGATCATCGCCTTGGTAGCCGAACAAGACCAAATTCTCCAGGAGGAAAAATGCCTCAAAGGCCAACTTGATCAAATAATCAGGAAATTCCAGGATCTCTAGCCTTAAGTTGTAACTGCATAAGCCTCATAATACTTCTTGACCTACATTATTTTGGAATTTTGCGACCATGTTAAATCTACTTGCGTTCAACTAGTCTAGACTAATCAAGAGCTCAAAATAATTATTGCAACAACTCTAAGGGCAATATTGGATCCAACCACCCAGTATGAAAGCAAAATTGAGTAGAAGATTGCAGAAGAAGAAAGTCTCAAAGACTCTATCATCAAGGGCGCAGAAGAAGCTCAAGGCATTTTGGCATAAGTTCATCACTGGTTTGGATTCTTGGCAAAGAGGAATCTACTCATTTACCCTTTGCATAGTTGTGCTAATAATTTGTTCAACCAAGCCATGGGGAGCGAGGAAACGAACCATTGGAAGGAAATTATAACATAGGGGGAATTCCTTGAGACTCAAATACAACAAATTGAAGATGAATCAACTGAGACTAAGAAGATACTTTGAGACCTTAAATTGCCCACTCAAGCTCACTTGGAGATGCTACAGGAGATTAGTGAGGAAACAAATATGTAGTGGAACACGATACTGATGACATGCCCTACAAATCCTACTATCAACCTGTTGATGCCTCGAAAATCGCTGCATCAACATTGGGGAAAACCACCCAGTCCGGACCTTAAAGGGAGCTCCTTTTCCGTTTGGTGTGGTGGCTCCAACTGGATATAATGGGACTAGTTTCCCAGTGATTTATAAATAGGATGGATAGGTGGTTGATTTTATATTATCTAATGATAATGATGGATGATTTATTCTAAAATGTAGAATAATAAACAACTAATCTATCCCAGGAAATTTCAACTTTAATGCAATTTTTGATAATTCTTATTTACAAATAGGCATATAGATGACTCTATTTATAAATAAAAACATTCCTTCATATGATAATTACTTTGTTCAAGTAGTTGAACAAAGTAATAATTAAAACATTATTACACTATTCTTCATACATCATTGACATAAATATGATTGAAAGAATAATATTCCTTAAACATTCAATAGTGATAAGTAAAAGGACTACTTTTGAAATGCATACATATATCAAATGATAGCAAAAATAAATAAATGCTAATTCATATAAAATAATGGAGCAAAGACATAGATAATAGTACCATATGTAATTTGAATCCGTTCCGACATCAATCACATTCAGATTCTGTCTTCCAACTTAGAAATACTCTCACAAAAAGCAATAGCACATATCTCATCAAAGTATTCTTCATCAAAATTCAGAATGTAGGTCTAGTCTTCATAAAAAATATATATATCGGAAGCACAATAGTGCAACTTCTAATTTAGGTTTTGATACAAAAACTGAGGACCCTTTCTAAAGACATGAAAGGGTCTATAAATACTATGTATGGTAACTAACTATGAAATAAAAATGCTATGAGGTGGTATGACCAAATCATGAAAATATACTTGAAATAGGCATGCTTGCAATCGGTAAAATGATTCATTGTTTCAGCCAATCATCCATTGGTTTGAGCTGGCATATAGCTAGCATTTGTTGCAATTATGGAGGGTGACTCAAATGTGAATGCAGTTGGGCTGAATATGTAGCATCATGAATTTCAGCAATCATATAACCGATTGCATTGGTTAAAAATTTCAGTGCTGCCTTTTGACTATGAGGTTTAACCAGGAAGAACCAAAAGGTGTCCCAAGTTAAAATTTGGATGCCAGCGATTAATCTCTCTTTCTTTTCTAAATCTTGCTTGCATGTCTGCTCCAATGCTTTGGCTGATGGTAATTTACCTGGAGTGCATTCTGAAATCAAATTAGACAGATAAAGAGTATCACTAATTAATTCAACTAAATTACCAGTGGCTAATCTACAACTTGAAGTTGCCCTCTCTGCCTTCATCAATTGGGATTGCCATTCTAGGAAAAGAATTTCCTTATGTGATTCTAGAATTTGAGGTAGATTTGCAGCTTGCCCTTCACTAGTTTTTGCCAAGCAAGAAAGTTTGTCAATGTCTCATCGGCCTGCTCCAAATTTTGCCTTGTGTCAACTGATTTGTCAATTATTGATGAAGAAATTTCACAGAGGGGCTCAGCCAAAGAAATATTTTGACATAGTAAATTTAACTTTTTAATCAATGCCTTATTGGTCTAGAGATATTTGGATCTTGTTGGAGAGGTAAATCCCCTCTACGGATAGAGGCGATCCCTACTAGCCCAGAACTGGTCTAGCAACAATCAAACAATGCTATCACGCAAGTTCCTAATTGCAAATAAAGAGTAGGTGATGAAGACCTACTTGAGATCCAACGCTTTAGTTTGTCGAAGAGGTGTCGCCCGCGTTCCTTTGCCTTGGTTGGTCATGATCCTCCACTATCCACATGAATGGACACCTGCACACAAAGAGAACAACACAAACACAAGTGTGAAATCTAATATATGCAATTATACGTCAGTCAGGAAGGATATAATTCAACATCAACCATTACAAGTACAACGAGAATGGAACCATAATGATAGTCATCTATTATTAATAATTCAACAAAGGAGAATACAACCAGCGTCCTGACATCAAGTCCTCCTTTAGCTGGGTTCTCAGCTACACAAGTCTTGCAAAAGCTTGAAGGGGTGAGGGACAAGCTCTCTCTCTCTTTAGTGACAAAGTATCCTTACTTAGGGAAAGCCTTATGGATACAAAGAAGGCTTCTTGCAACTCCAACTTTTTGATATCTTCCTTTCAGCACAAGTATTGCCACAAGAGTCAGAACTTTCAGAACTAGAACTAGCTTGCTCAAGCCATGGGAACAAGCTTTTATAGAGGAAAAGGAAGAGATAAGGTCAATCCCCACAATCATGGATTTGGCTTCATCACTTGGAAACTTCCATGGAATGGTGGCAAACAACTTTCCATCCAAGGAGATTCGAAGCCAAACCATCCTCACTCAACTTGGAATCAGTTTGGTGAATGAGTTGGATAGAACCTTCGGAGGTTTGAGTGTTGAAAACTTTGCCCAAAATGGTTGGCATGATTGCGACTCTGGGACAGAGCACTAATGGCGTGCCCTTTCATTAGGATTTTCCCCATTAGCGCGGGCATAACATAGGGCACTAGAGCTAATGCAAAAATGGCTATTTTTAGGGGCAATGAGCAGGAGATGTCTTAAGGGCATATGAAGCTCATGTTTAGAGGTGAATAAGGAAAGTGGTTTCAAGTCTTGTCAATTCTCACAAGTCCCGAAATGGGTCCTCCAAGATGCGGGAGAGGGGTAACAGGGATGGTGACAAACGGTGACAAATTACTGTGTAAAAGATGCCCCCTAAAGCATGAGGCCCGAGAGAGAGAGGGGTGAAGTGCTTTACAAGAACATGTGTGACTGAAACACTGCCGCCAGAGAACCTGCGAAAAGAAGTACAACTGATATCTCAAGTACATGATATATATGTGGTATGGGCACATCCATCCATAACAAAGTATAAAACTGGATCCCAGGCATGGACGCAACCATCCGATGAGGATCTATGAATGGACTCAGGTATGGTCGCAGCCATCCAATGAATGAGTCATGTAATGATTACAAAAATCCACAAAATGCAACCCGAATGTAAAACATGCACAATCCGGGGTCTTGCACTCCAACTCGACCTGAACAGAGTACAAGTTCAAGCATGTGAATATAGGAATCGAAGTCGAACATGCATGAACATCGTCTGATTACCAACCAATGATGAAAACTGTTAACAGATGCGAGAGGTGCCACCAATAATGACGACGGTCCTCAAGGTACTATAGGTACAATCCACGGCGTGCGAACGAATGAGCCGGTGTTGAACACCCATAGAATCATCCGATTGGAGGCCAGTGATGAAAACCTCGCGTCGAACACGAAGAACCTGCCATTGAGGCATGAAGGCTTCAAGATACCTGAAGGGGGTCTCTAGGTCATCTTCCTGGATGATGAGCTGAAGTTGACAGGAAGTGATCTTGATCGAAGGTGGGCCATAATGTTTCACACATCATCGACACGAGACGGAAAGAGACAATATGTTTTGTGTGAGATATCGGAGGGAGGTTGAGTACTCTTGCAGAGGCCAACTTCTCTTGAACATATCGGTGGCACAACGACGGATTTGGCAGTATTTGAGGTCAAATGATCAAGGGTCATGATGACAAGACGATGAGCAGATGAATGGTAAAATAGGATAACCCAAACCCATGGAGGAAAATGTGAAACGAGATGAGATGTCCCCACCCAGACACAAATGCAACAAGTGCCATGTTCAAGAGCGACATACTGCCGATGATGATGATCATGATTCCTTTATTTCCCCCACCATTTCTGGCGAGTACCCCGGTTATTTTTGGATGACAAGCTTGACGGGGATAGCATATGCTTGAGAGGCGTCTTTTCGATAGAATCCGATGTCATTAAGTTTTAACGAGTCTGACAAAGGAAGAACTCGACGCCTTTTCATGTTTAGAGAGTTTGAAAAGACCGCAAAAAGAAAACTCCAGGGGTGTCCTTTTTCGTAAAGTTGTGTCTCTCGAGCCCGAAAAAGTATAAAATGATGCTCGAAAGAACCGCCCGATCATTACGACCGAGGAGTACTTTTCATAAATAGTGACATCAATCCGAAAAAGTAAAAAGCGACCGATATCACATCGTTTCGTTTCCATTAACGAACCTGAAACGACAAGGGTCCGACAATATTTTCATTCTTTATACGGTTGGGAAAAAGAGTTTAAAAACGACCACCTGTTATTTATGTTTTAACGAGTCAAGAGGAATAACTCGGCAATCTTGTCACGTTTAGCGAGTCAGAAAAGAACTAAAAGATGACTCCATAGTGACTTTTTCATGTTTTTACCGAGTCCTAAAAAGTATAAAACACAACTTGTTTCACCGTCGAAGCTGCGTAAAAGACCTGTCGCTGCACAAGAAGTAAATGTAAAACCCATTTTCGACCCAAAAATACATTAAAATACTTAAAAATAACCTTTTTTAAACCAAAAATGAGTTAAAAAGCTTATAAATAGGGTGAAAATGTAAAATTAAAATTACTTTTACCATTTTACCTCTTGAAGAGTGAAAAGAGTCCATTTGGGAGGCAAACTTCAGGCGGCGATTACGATCAAACCAGGCAACCGTTCGCGACCTCGTCAGTTCCAGGTAAGAGGTGCTTCCCTTAGCTCCATTTTCATACCATTTTTAATTCATTTAGTTCCTGATTGGGCCCCAGTAAGGGGGAATTGCAAAATTAGGGCTTCGCCCCATTGGCGCGGGTATCCGACACGGACCTGCACTAATGGGGTAAAAAACCGAAGGGAGTCGCGCCATTAGCGCGACTGTTTTAAGAATAGTCGCGCTAACCGTGTGACCCAATTTTTCCCATGTTTTTTCCCGTTCAAACTGAATTTTCTCTGGATTAGCATTTGTCTAATGTTCTAATGAAGGAAAATTTGTCCTTGTGGGTGCAGGAAACAGGTCAAAATGGTGGTAGTATGGAAAGAGCGACAACATGACATTGTTGATGCCTCAGCCATTGAGGATGAAGAGTGCATGAATGCCCTGAGGGATTGCGGCCTTAAGAAATTCTTCCTCACATCATACATGTGGGCGCAACCCGATTTGCTGCAGTTTATCATTGATTCTTGGGATGTAGACAACCAAGTGTTTTGTCTGTGGAATCAGACCTTGGAGCTTGAGGTCTCCGATGTGTATTTCATTACGAGATTGTCGCGGAGAGGGGCAGTTCCTATCTTGACAAGTAGTAGACCTTCTGGGGAGAAGGTTGTTGAAGTGAAAGCTTGAGTGTGCCCCGAAGCGCAATTCAGGCAGCGGAGTGCAAAGGTGTTGATCACCACCATCCAGGATTTGACGCTGAAAGCCATCCTCTTCACTATCACACGCGCAACTGGGGTACAAGCGCCCCATGAGGCCAGCAAGAACCACCTGATCCTAGCGACTGAATGCCTCAATCCGATCGTTTTTAACTGGGCTGCCGCAGTGACTACTAACATTAAAAGGCAGCTCACCAATTGCAAGCGAGCTGAGACGAAACAGTTTGCATATGGCTCTATCGTGGTATCGTTCTTCCTAGAACGAATACCACTCTCCAGATTCAGAGAGTTGTGGTGGCAGATCCATTGCCACAAGAGCCTAGAATGGCTCGCTGGGCGGCACTGATGCCCAGAGGAGGAGGAGGCCAGGAGATGTCGTGGCATCCTGAGTTCTTCATATGGCTCCGACGGCAGTTCATCGTGATTCAGGATTGGTCATTGCAGGGACTAGTTTCATGGGAGACCCAGACCACCACTACCAGAGGGGGAGGAATGGGAGGAGGAGCTACGTATGCACTCCTCGATTTTGATATTTTTTTATATTTTTTGTCTTTTTCGATACATGCTTGTTCTAATAATGATTATATATGTATGCAGATGTGGGCCCAGAGAAACCAGTCGGGCTATCCCCTACAGCGCGAAGAGGCCAACATACATCCGACCCACAGGCAGTGGGGGAGGAGTTGATTCAGAATCTCAAGGGGCTTACCCAAGGGATTCCTGGTTATGCCAGATTGGCAGATGTTCCTCTCGCTTACCAGAGGCATACAGTAGGGGTGCCGACTCGTGTCCACCATCTGCTGAGACGATTGGTGCAAGCGGTGATGTGCTATCATGAGCACCACCGTGCTTAGGCTTCTAGGCTTTATTTTATGCATATATATTTTGAGAGACATGTGTCTCAGATGTACGGAGAACACAGACTCTATCCAGACATGCACATTCTATTTTTTGAGCACCTCAGTGCGCCACACGATATATATATATATAT
>APFE031389534.1:88131-104870 GCA_000404065.3 Pinus taeda | reverse complement strand
CTAATATATGCAATTATACATCAGTCAGGAAGGATATAATTCAACATCAACCATTACAAGTACAACGAGAATGGAACCATAATGATAGTCATCTATTATTAATAATTCAACAAAGGAGAATACAACCATCGTCCTGACGTCAAGTCCTCCTTTGGCTGGGTGCTGAGCTACACAAGTCTTGCAAAAGCTTGAAGGGGTGAGGGACAAGCTCTCTCTCTCTCTTTAGTGACAAAGTCTCCTTACTTAGGGAAAGCCTTATGGATACAAAGAAGGCTTCTTGCAACTCCAACCTTTTGATATCTTCCTTTTGGCACAAGTATTGCCACAAGAGTCAGAACTTTCAGAACTAGAACTAGCTTGCTCAAGCCATGGGAACAAGCTTTTATAGAGGAAAAGGAAGAGATAATGTCAATCCCCCACAATCATGGATTTGGCTTCATCACTTGGAAACTTCCATGGAATGTTGGTAAACAACTTTCCATCCAAGGAGATTCGAAGCCAAACCATCCTCACTCAACTTGGAATCAGTTTGGTGAATGAGGTGGACAGAACCTTCGGAGGTTTGAGTGGTTGAAAACTTTGCCCAAAATGGTTGGCACGATTGCGACTCTGGGACAGAGCGCTAATGGCGCACCCTTTCATTAGGATTTTCCCCATTGGCGCGGGCATAACACAGGGCACCGACGCTAATGAAAAAAGGGCTATTTTTAGGGGCAATGAGCAAGAGATGTCTTAAGGGCATATGAAGCTCATGTTTAGAGGTGAATAAGGCAAGTGGTTTCAAGTATTTTCACTTCTAACAAGTCCCGAAATGGGTCCTCCAAGATGTGGGAGAGGGGTAAAAAGGACGGTGACAAATGGTGACAAATTACTGTGTAACAGATCTGAACTCTGATTCTTGAGGAAAATGTTTGAACTTTTCTATTTGTTGTGATAGTTGAGCAATTTGCTCATCTTTCGTTTTGATCAATTGTTCGTTCATTGATTTCATCTTGGCCAATGCTAGGGATAATTCTTTTCATTTCTGTACTGCACTTTGGTATATTCTCTACTTCTCCTTGAGAAATTGCTCATTTAGCTAGTTATTCGATTGTTGTTGCACTGCTAACTGTTGTTCTAATTGCTCTATTCTCTGCCACCTTTCAGATACCTGTGCTTCCAGTGAAACAATTGTTTGATCTTTTTCTTTGATTAAATTTCTAAATTTTGATGCTTTATGCATTGTAGCTGCTGAGTATGCCCCTGCATATTGGGAGAGTTTTGTAAGGTCTTCGGAAGGATTAATTTCTTCTCTCCATACCACATTAGCCATTTCTGTTTGTGCGGGTAAAAGAGAAGATTGATCAAACTTTCTCTTTTTCCTTTGTCTTTTTACTGTAGCCTTATGCTTAGGACTGTACAAGACATCTAAAGGTGGTATCTCCTCTACATGTAAGATGATTTCATTAGATGGATTTTCTGGAATTATCTCCATATTTTATTGAGTGATGGGTGGGCCATTGGTTCCTTCAGTTGGAACCATATTAGTTGGTGTTTTGTGACCAGTTGTCACTTTAGGCATGTTGAATCCCTACAAGGTCTCAGTATTGATTATTATGGAATCGAATTGTTGCTATTCTCTAAGAAGCTTGGGATCAATTTGAGTATCTGTATCATAAGTTGGCTATCCTTTCCCTATTCCTGTTCCCATTCCTGTTCATGTTGCTGTCCCTGCTGCTGTTTCTGTTCCTGTTGCTATTTGGAGATCTTTTCCACATCAGAGGTATTATTAGTAACTATTTGTTCAATATGACCAGATGATTGGACTATAGGAGCTATGACTAAGAGGTCTAAAGGCATATTTTGCAACCTCTATTCTCTAAGCCTATTAAACACTTCTAATCCTTCATCTTGATATTTAACTTTGGTCAATGATTTAACTTGAAAAAAAAGATTCGGCTGAGGAAAATAGATCATTGAAATCATCCTTTTCATGATCAAACTTTGCAAGTTTAGCTTGTTCAAGAAAATTATAGGCAACTTTCCTTGGATCATATTGTCTATTAGGAATTGTTGCAAGATTCAGCATTTGTATTTTTTCTGCCTTATTTTTTTCATGTTTGTAATCATGAAGAGTAAAAACACCGCATCTTAAAGGGAATGTAGGCCATGCCTGTTTCTTGGAATTTCTAAGGGTTTTGGATGTATCATCTACTTTTATTTGATAGGCCAATTCCTGAGCTAACAGTTTATCGGGCACATACAGAGGAAGGACATGGGGTTTTGTAAGGCTACCAAAAAGTGTTATATAAGTGATTTTTTCTTCCCCAAACCAACTGCCTACCGCTATCAAATATGTTTCTACTTCTAGGGATATCCTGGGAGCAGGCTTATCAAAAATGGAGTAATAAATAGGCACAATAAAACCGTTGCATATTTTGTACAAATGATTTTTGTAGTTAGCCTTCCATAACTGATCATGATAGATATGGATTGGTTGAGGGTATGCGGGGGTCCATTTCCGTCTGAGTAATGGAAATTCAGAATTGAAACAAACAATATCCATAATGAATGCACTGTAATAGAATGGGGGAAATGGTCCTAGTAGTTTGATATGCATTTGCTCTGTATTCTAGGATTGTTGTGGCTAATTTGTTAGATAAAATATTGGCCCAATCCATTACATAGCCATTGACTACTGCCTCCATCAAAGGGACCATTTCTATGGTAAACTTAGTAGAGTCATGTATTCCCCCCATTATACACATCATAGCTCTGACATAATAGTAAGGAGAAGCCAATGAGTCTACAGAGTACTTACCCGATGATTCGTGCTTGCGCTTCTCAGGAAAATATCTCCACTGCTTAATTGGGGCTGATTCTAACTTGTTTTCTTTCGTGAACACTTCAAGGAAGGCTTTTTCGTATCGATTTTCAGTTTCAGGTAAGTGATACATTTTCCTTAGATCATCCAGCTGAAATGAGCCGAATACTCTCCCGTCATTTGTGCAAAAGGTTCTATTTGTGACTGGAATTTTTTCCACCACCCATCTCATGACGTCAGTATATGGGAGGACTTTAGCTTGCACGGTGATTTTGTGAAGAAAGGAGCATGCTAACTCTTTAAGAGTTCCTTCAGACTTATTAGTCGAATCAACAGTGGCCTCTTCTGATAGTTCTTTGGGTTCCTCCATTTCACTTAGATTATAGATACTTTCCTAGCTAGTATTTCCTAGTTCGAGACATGTCATGTCTGATATTAATCCCTTTTTTCTTGGTCCAAAATCTTTGGCTGGCTGGGCTGCCACTATACGAGCTGTTGCTACAGATTTCTTTGATCTCTTTCCCATTTTGCTTCAGATTTCTGTTTTCAGCAGAATTCTGCTTAAGCGATTGAAAAACCGTGATACAGAGAAATGTTGCAACAGACCAATATGATAATGGAAAAGCGTTACGTCGATTAGTAGGTGATAATGAAATATAGTTAAATGTTGCCGTGGGCGAAATCTAAAGAAAATATCTACCCTTAAATGCTTCATTGAATAGCCGTTTAACCTGTCAATCATGGTAAAGAAGGTTTTAAATGCCCATCATGTCACTTATATGCCGAATTATTAATTGAAGTGTGCCTTAGATTTGTTTGATGAACAATCAGAGATAAATCACAAATCAGTGATCAAGAACATCAAGGGAAAGGTTATAACACTTGATTTGAATATCTCCAATCTCCAAAAGGTGATATGATGCATGCAAACCAACATATTTTTGAGATTCACACCTAATAAATATATCGCAATTGGGAATGGACCGAGGCTTTATTGTTTTGTCAATGCGATTTTGCTGATTTGCCGATTGTGATATGCTTTATCGCATCAGAGGATTTGAGGATGCCTTCGTTTATGTATGTTTTTGTCATCACCGATTTTCTGATTGCGATATGCTTTATTGCATCGGAGGATTTGAGGGGTGTTACACAACAATTTTTCAACGTCCCTATTACCCCTTCTCTCGTACCTTGGAGGACTCATTCTGGGACCTGTGAGAAGTGACATAACCTGGAAACACTTGCATTGTATTCCCCTAGACATGAAATACATATGCCCCAAAGACACCTTCTGCAAAATACCCATAAAAATAGCCCTTTTCCCATTGGCACGGGTTCATTGTGTATCACTCGCGCTAATGGGAGAAATCCTCCAAAGAGGGCGCGCCAGCTGGTGTCCTGTCTCAGAGTCACACTCGCGATAGCCCAGTTGGGGTCTAGCAACAATCAAACAATGCTAACACGCAGGTTCCTAATTGCAAATTAAAGACCAATAATGAGGGCCTACCTGGATTCCAACGCTAGTACTTGTGGAAGAGTCGACGCACCCGTTCCTTTGCTCCGGTCGGTCATGATCCCCACGATCCTCATGAATGGACACCTGCACATGCAAAGAACGACACAAACACAAGCATAAAATCCAATAGATGCAACTATATATCAGTTAGAAAGGATATAACTCAATCATCATTACAAAGACAATAAGAGTGGAACCATAATGATAGTCGTCTATTATTGATAAACAAAGAAGAATACAACCATAGTTCTGATGTCAAATTCTCCTTTGGCTAGGTGATCAGCAGCACATGCCTTGCAAAGCTTGTTGGGAATTGGGAAAAAGCCTTTCTCTCCTTGGTTACTTGGACAAGAATCTCCTCACTTTAGATTTAGCCTTATGGGAATGAAGAAGGCTTCTTGTAGCATGAACTTAGCAGACTTTGGGACTTGTAAACTAGCAGTTAGAACTAGAACTAGAACTAGCTTGTCAAAGGCAAAAGGAAAAGCTTTTATAGATAGAGGGGAAGGAGTTAGGATCATCCACAATATTCATGGGATTGTCTTTATCACTAAGAAGCTTCCATGAGAAGGTGGCAAACAAATTCCATTCTATGGAGATTCGAAGCCAAACTAAACCAACTCAAGATGGATTCAGTTTATGAGTGGGTTAGGAAGAACCTTCGGATGTTTGTTTGTTAAAAAATTTACCCAACTGGGCTGGCGCGAGTGCGACTCTGAGACAGAGCGCGAGCTGGCGCGCCCTCTTTGGAGGATTTCCCCCATTGGTGTGAGTGATACATAGTGAACCCACGCCAATGGAAAAAGGGCTATTTTTATGGGTATTTTGCAGAAGGTGTCTTCAGGGCATATGAAGTTCATGTCTAGGGGAATACAAGTGTTTCCAGGTCATGTCACTTCTCACAGGTCCCGAAATGAGTCCTCCAAGGTACGGGAGAAGGGGTAACAGGGACGATGACAAATTGCTGTGTAACAGATGCCTCCTAAAACATGAGGCTCGAGAGAGAGAGAGGGGTGAAATGCTTTACAAGAACATGGCCACCGAGAACATTTCTGCCAAAGAACCTGCATGATGAAGTACAACTGATATCTCAAGTACATGATGTATGTGGTATGGGTGCAACCATTTATAGCAGAGTAGATAAAAATCTAGATCCGAGGTATGGATGCAGCCATCTAGTAAGGATCGATAAATAGACTCAGGCATGGGTGCAGTCATCCAGTGAATGAGTCATGTAATGATCATAATAATCCACGAAATCACAACCTGGATCCCAACAGAAAAAATCCAGGGTCTTGTGCTCCATCTCGACCCGAACAAAGTACAAGTTCAAGCATGCGAATATGGGAGTCGAAGTCAAACATGCAGGAACATCGTCTGATTACCAGTCAATGATGAAAACTATTAAAAGACGTGAGAGGTATCGCCAATAATGAAAATGGTCCTCAAGGTACTATAGGTACAATCTACGGCATGTGAATCAGTGAGCCAGCGTCGAACACCTGTAGAATCATTCGATTGGAGGCCAATGATGAAAACCTCGCGTTGAACATGAAGAATCTGGCATTGAGGCATGCAGGCTCCAAGGCACCTGAAGGGAGGTGTGGAGCACTTGGAAGGTATGCTTTTGACAAGCAATCTAGTGGTTTTTCAGTAATAATTCTAACCTTTTCTGTAGTATGAATTCAAAGAAGATAAAGGATTTTGATAAAATGTGCGAAAGTAGACAAAGGAAGCTCAAGTGCTAATAATTGACCTTTTTCTATGTAGGAAGACATGGAAGCAAGGAATTTCCGTTCAAAAGCAAGAAGCAAAGGGAAAATAACTGTTGTCCCTCCAGCGGGGAACCGGATGCAAACAAGATCAAGCAAAATCAGAATTGAATAGTCCAGGAAAAGAATGCAGGATACCGAGTTGGAAAACGCAAGAAAGAAAAGAGAAGAATTGAACGATTAGCGAATCCCTCAAGATCTTTGATCCTGAGGGATCGCTGCTTTAACTTATCTTTGATTATCTAGATACCTCCGTGATTTCTTTTATATAAAGGCACCATGCCATTGAGCAAAGGGACAACTATTTTATAACTCTAAGTTTTAGAACAAACTTTGATCATTGAGTCTCACTGAGACCTGATTTTGCTATACTTTTGTTGATGCGATTAATATAAAAGACTTGGTGTTCATTTCGTCTCTGCGTCTGGAGTAACCTAAGGCAGTGTACCATTGGCAGCTAAGGGCCCGGCTCCGAAGGACACTTGCTTTTGTACCATTATACGGTGATTTGCGTGTGGTTTGTTTCTCTTTATTATTTAGTAATCTGATACATTTTTCATATGATATGCTATGCTCTGTTATAATCAATATCTGAATGATTTCTCCATATAATGTCTCGGCACTATACAATTGAATCCATTCAAGGCTGAATTGCATCTTTGATCAGTTATTTCTGTAACAGAATGATGGTATGAATGTTATTGTCACTAGATCCATGTGAAATGTTATTTGGAAGACTTGAAAGCAGTGTTACTCTGTTTAGAAACATAGTCATATCATTCATTATCCTTAGATTGCTATAGTAGGATAGAACCTGTACATACGGGTGATGGTTGTTGTTCCATTTTATTATTGCTGTTCCTTTTTACTGCTGTTCCATTTTATTACTGCTGTTCCATTTTACTGTTGTTCCATTTTATTACTGCTGTTCCATTTTACTGCTGTTCCATTCTACTGTTGTTCCATTTACTGCTGTTCAATTTCCAGTTTGCTGTTCCATTTTACTTTCTGTCGTTTCATTTACCTGCCTTTGTTGTTTTGGTGTGAGAGAAGGCCTAAGGCTGTAGTGAGCCTCAGCAAGACGCTTCTTAGCTCCCAGACCTATAAGTCCATACTCTAATTCCCATTCTTTATCAGTTTCTAGAGGGATGGGTTATTGCTTCCGTACCCTTGACTGATCAACTGTCTTGTGTGATTCTATCTTTTGGGTTAGTTTAGTTATAGATTAGCATCTGTTTTCTTTCGAATATTTTGCACACTATACTACTGAGCATTACTCGGAAAAATAGCCTCGGATTGAGCTACTCTTTGCAATAACAAAATGTTCCCGGATTGACTTATTAATGTGGGATAATTAGAGGTGTGAGAGACCCTAGTTATAGCTCTATATTTTGGCGTCGTTGCCGGGGAAGGAGTAATAGCCATTTGCCCTTTACAGAGTAGTGCGCAAATCTTCTAGGGGGGAGTTGGATCTTAAAAATCAAAGGTAAGAACCTGCGTACGGAGCATGTAAAAGCCTTGCTCCACCGTCCGCTCTCTTAGCAGAATTGCTGGTTGATAGGATTTAGTAGTTTTTAGAGTGCATGACTAAGCAGAAAAAGCTAGAAAAGAATATCAAACCGTCAGCCAAACCTGAAAAATCCAAAGGACCGGTGACCCTTGGCCGAACAACCTTCATAGACGAAATCTATAAGAAAAATGAATCTCAGCCGTCAGTAGGACTTAGAAAAATTAATTCTAAACAGCCTACTAGTTCCCTTCAGGCTACAACATCACCAACTAGAGCCTTTGCTGAGGTGCATAGCCAGACTGATGAACAGGACTTTCAAGAAATTGAAAATTCTGTGTCAGAACGGCTGCAGGAAGGGAATTTAAGCAACCTTTGTGAAGGAGAAGGGGAAACAGGGGCAATAGAGGAACCAAGGTCTCCTTCTAGGATAATCCAATTGTTAAACAACCCAGATAAGGGGAGCGCGACCAAAGTTAATATTGAAGGCACCCCATTCCCTCAGATAGAAATTCCAGATAAGGGAAGTGTCATTAAAACAGTCCCTGCCAAGGCCATCCCTTCTCAACCTAGGAATACCCTCCTAGATATTCCGGAAGGTTATTGGCACATATTTGATCCTATGGCGCAGAATCAACCAAATACTCAAACTTCTACATTGCAATATCCTATAGTAGACTCTGCTGTAAATGCACCCATGAAAGCAATCCCTCTTCAGCATATCCTGACATTTCACGAACTTACATCAGAAGACCCTGATGCATTCTTATTTGAATTCGATGTGCTATGTAGAGGATACGATTACACCACTGACCCCCAGAAATTAAAGTTGTTCCCCTCCACTTTGAAAGGAGCAGCTCTGAGATGGTTTATGGGTTTAGGTGGTGGAGTCATAAACAACTGGGAGCAAATGAAGGAATCCTTTCTCAAGAAATATCAGGATTACTGTAGGTCAAGAGAACTAAAAGATGAAATTTTCCAAATGACGGTCAGACCAAATGAAACTTTAGAGGAATATGTAGAACGTCTCCAGTATAATTTACAGAGATTCCCCTATGCATCACTACCTCTGCCTGATAATGTGTTGAAAACTGCATTAATTAGAGGTATGAAAGAATAGTGGATTGAAACATTGAATATCATGGGAAAAGGGGATATTTACCAAGAGAATTTTGCTGATATCATTAATTTATGCATCAGGAGTTCAAGAGGTAGCACAAGGATAAAACCAATAGAATACGATCGGTTTGTTAGAGATAACAAAATATCAACAGAAGGAGTAACACGTGTAGAACTTGGGAATTTATTAGAAAATTTTAAAACTGATATTCTAGGGACATTAACTACACAGCTTGATATTGTGCAGGCTAAGCAAAAGCAGATGGAGGTGGAACAGAATCTGGCAATTTTCTGCCCCCGATGCAGAAGAAAACATAGCCACAAGGAATGTCCACTAGATTCAGTTCAAACATGTGCTATCTGTACGAAAGATCACCTCACCGAAAGCTACCCCTCACTTCCTGGATCGAAGGCAGTATACAAGGAAGCAGAAGAAGAACCAGAGCCAGCATATTTTGTTAACCAGCGTCGCCAATGGCAACCTAGGCAATCTAGTATGTTTTCAGACCCAACTTCTTCTTTCCAGCCTCCGCAGTATAATGCTCAGCAATATGGTATGTGGCAAAACCAATCTACACCCCCATTTCCAAACTGGTCATCACAGTCGTTTCCTTCTCCATGGATGAATCAGACAGGCCAATTCGGCTGGCCAAATTTTCCTTACACCCCACCATATTGGCAGAATAACTCATATCCTCCACAATGTATTCCCCCTACTTCACAAGGTTCACCCTGGCAGAAAAATTGGCGAAGATCGACATATCAGTGAACAGGAACTATTCCACTCCCTCAACCAACTTTGCTAGCCTTACAACAAAACCCCCAATCTAATCTAAGGCCACAACTCCCAGCCCAACCCAATCCCATTCCTAATAATAGACCAGTCCAATCCCTCCAAATCATAGAAACATCAGAAATCGGACCTGACCTAAGGGAGTGCAATGATCTTCAGTTACGATCTGGACGTATAATAGAAACAGAGGGAGACAAAACAGTTCACATTGAAGATCAGTTACCAATAGAACAACTGCTACAACAAAAGGATGTAAATAAAGAGCAAACCCATCAACAAGCAAGTACATCCTCTCCTCCTTTCCCGGAACGATTAGTCATACCACGACCAGTACAATATCCAGACTTTGACATTCTGGGAGAGTTACAAAATCTGTACATAAAAATTCCATTCCTCCAAGCTATTCAAGACATTCCTATATACGCAAAAACCATAAAATAATTGTGCATAAAAAAATCAAGGAGGAATACAACCACTAACCCTAGAGTCCAAGTAGTTGGTACTTTATCCGACTTGTTATCAGGAAAAGAGACACCTATCAAATACGAAGATCCCGGAAACCCAATTGTAACTGTCCAAATCTATGGTCAAACCCTGACTAACGCTTTAGTCGACCTGGGAGCTGCAATCAATATTTTGACAACTTCCACCTGCCAAAAGCTTGGCATCACATCAGTAGAACCTACTTCTACTTTGCTAGAATTGGCAGATCGATCTGTAGTTCAACCAGAAGGTACTCTATACGATGTCATGGTTTCTGTAGACTCCTGGGAATATCCAACTGATTTCCTGATAATTAATCCAAAAACCCGACTGGATGGACATTCGCTAATACTAGGAAGACCTTGGCTTGCTACTGCCGATGCCTATATTGGTTGCCGGCAGGGAAACATGACCATAACTAAAGGACCATATGTTAAAAATCTAGTTCTATATCCTCCAGCACAGCCAAGCCTGCCAATGATCAAAACTAATCAGTATCCTGTGTCATACCTTACTAACAATATCAGATCCCCATTGACTGTACAAAAGGCTTTAGATTTTAAAGATCAAACAGAAGATGATGCCATCAATAACTTCATTAGTCAAACTGAATCTAGATCTCACACGCAGTGTTTCATGATAGAAGCAGTGTTTGATAGTGAGCTAGAAGAAGACCCTCTGAAAGATGCACATGACCAAACAATACTAGTGACTGTTGTTGCCAATAGTAAAGTAGTGGAAATTGAACCTGGTAAGACTCTAAATATCAATGCCAACCTTACACCAGACCAAGAAACAAAGCTCGTTAATCTGTTACGAAAATATCAAGGAGCATTTGCGTGGGATTACCCTGACATGAAAGGGATTGATCCTCAATTATGCACCCACCACATCTATATAGAAAAAGATGCAAGACCTGTTCGTCAGCCGCAAAGAAGACTCAACCCCCATATAAAAGAGATAGTAAAAGCAGAACTTCAGAAACTTTTAGATGTTAATTTTATCTATCCCATCTCCGATAGTAAATGGGTCTCTCCCTTGGTGGTGGTACCCAAGAAAAATGGAAAATGGAGGATTTGCATGGATTACAGGGAGTTAAATAAAGCCACACAGAAGGATCACTTCCCTCTCCCATTTATAGATCAAGTATTGGACACTTTAGCAGGAAAGAAATTATTTTCTTTCCTGGACAGCTTCAGCGGATATAACCAAATCCAAATTTCCCCTGAAGACCAGGATAAAACTACCTTTACTTGCCCTTGGGGAATGTTTGCCTATCGAGTTCTACCCTTCGGCCTATGTAATGCCCCTGCTACATTCCAAAGGGCTGTTCTTAGCATCTTTGCAGACCTAATAAACGATGGACTTGAGGTGTACATGGATGACTTTACACCATATGGAGATGATTTTGACCCAGCTTTAGATACCCTGGAAAAAGTCCTACAACGTTGTATCGCTACCAGGCTTTGTCTGAGCCATGAAAAATGTTACATGATGATGACAGAAGGGCTCATTCTGGGGCACTATATTTCAGCAGCTGGCATCCAGGTAGACCCGGACAAAATCCAGATTCTTTTGCTTATCCCTACCCCCACTACTCAAACAGAGGTACGCAGTTTTCTTGGATTTTCTGGGTATTACAGACGATTTATAGAACATTACTCACATATTGCTGCACCTCTATATGCTCTAACTAGTAATGTTGATTTCTTGTGGACAGAAAAATGCGACCAGGCTTTTAAGCAATTGAAGAAGCTTGTATCAACAGCCCCAGTCCTTCGAGGACCAAACTGGAATTTGCCATTCCAAATCTCATCTGATGCCACGGATACAACAATCGGTGCAGTCCTGGGGCAAGAAGAGGATAAGAGACCATATGCTATCTACTATATCAGCAAAAATTTATCCTCTGCCGAACTCAATTATACTGTCACTGAAAAGGAATTCCTGGCTGTAATACATGCTGTTAACAAATTTAGACATTATATCACAGGCTATCCCATTGCGTTATATACAGATCATTCTGCTATCAAATATTTGGCAAATAAACCTGTTACGAATGCTAGAATAACCAGATGGTTGATCTTATTGCAGGAGTTCGATATCACAATTAGGGATCGACCTGGCAAGGAGAACCCTGTAGCCGATTTTCTCTCACGAATACCGAAATCAATTGAAACATCAGCAGTGAAAGATCAATTTCCTGATGAGCACCTGTTTGCTGTTGCCATTCAAACACCCTGGTATGCTGATGTCGCCAATTACCTTGCAGTAGGTAAGCTACCAAAACACTTAACCCCTCAGGAACGTAAACAGATTGTTCAGAAGAGCACTCGGTTTTCGTGGATTGGAGGCCATTTGTTCCATACAGGGGCAGATATGCAAATCAGGAGGTGTATTCGAGAAGATGAAATCTTCGACATTCTAAAAGCTTGCCATGACGGACCATGCGGGGGACATTTTGCTGAAAAGAGAACAGCACATAAAGTATTACAGACGAGATACTATTGGCCTACAATTTTCAAAGATGCGAAAAAATTTGCACAAGCCTGTGACAGCTGCCAGCGAGCAGGAAGACCTGGCCAAGCCGATGAAATGCCTCTGAGACCACAATTAGTCATTGAGCCATTTGAACGATGGGCTCTTGACTTCATCGGGCCCATTAATCCATCATCAAATTAGAGGACATACATTCTGGTGGCGACAGACTATGTTACTAAATGGGTCAAGGCCGAATCATTGCCTAAGGCTACAGAAGACTCTGTAATACAATTCTTGTTGCATTTGTTTGTACGTTATGGACTTCCGAGAGAAATAATCACAGATGGTGGACCACAATTTGTAGGAAATAAATTAGTTGCAACACTTAACAATTATCATGTCCAACATAAAATCACAACCCCATACCATCCACAGGCAAATGGGCAAGTAGAAAGCAGTAATAAGGTAATAGAATCAATTTTCACAAAAACCATTGCATCGCATAGGCATGATTGGGCCGCTCGACTACCTGAAGCACTATGGGCCTATGGAACCACATGGAGAAGTACGACAGGCTATTCGCCTTATCAATTAGTGTTTGGAAAACAACCAATCTTGCTGATAGAATTCGAAATCCAAATGCTACGAACTGCACAGGAAGTCGACCTAGATCTGAGTGAGGCACAAATCAATCGATTACAGCAGATTAATGAATTGGATGAAATCAGGCTCTCTGCATTACAAAATACAACATTGATTCAACAACAGCGAGCTAAATGGCATGATGCACTTATCAAAAATAAAGTCTTTCATGAAGGAGACTGGGCTCTGTTATACGACTCTCGGTTTCAGGACTTCCCGGGGAAACTTTAGACTCGATGGTTAGGACCATACGAAATCCAGAAGGTACATGACAATGGGACCCTTACACTGATCACAATTGACGGTTCTAGATATGCATTCAAAGTAAATGGCCACCGAGTTCGTCTCTATCGAAAGCCACTCACTCGGGAATCCTTCTGTCAGCAGCTACGATAAGATACTGATATGGAAATTTTAGGAGAGGAAGCGAAATCTTCCTCACCTATAATTTAAGGAATTCATTTTTTATAACTTGTACATAACATCTTGTAAATATGCTTTCTTGATTGTCTGTTTGTATTCCAAGTGTTTTTGCCGTTCCTTTTCAAAAGGAACAGCACTGGTGTGTTTCTGCTGTTCCTTTTCAAAAGGAACAGCACTTGTGTGTTTTTGTTGTTCCTTTGCAAAAAGGAACAACACTTGTGTGATTTTGTTGTTCCTTTTCAAAAGGAACAACATTTGCGTGTTTTACTGTTCCTTTGTGAAAAGGAACAACACTTATGTGTTTTTGCTGTTCCTTTGCGAAAAGGAACAACACTTGTGTGATTTTGCTGTTCCTTTTCAAAAGGAACAACATTTGCGTGTTTTGCTGTTTCTTTGCGAAAAGGAATAGCACTTGTGTGTTTTTGTTGTTCCTTTCCGAAAAGGAACAGCACTTGTGTGTTTTTCCTATTCCTTTGCAAAAAGGAATAGCACTTGTGTGATTTTGTTGTTCCTTTTCAAAAGGAACAACATTTGTGTGTTTTTGTTGTTCCTTTGCGAAAAGGAACAACACTTGTGTGTTTTTGCTGTTCCTTTGCGAAAAGGAACAACACTTGTGTGTTTTTGTTGTTCCTTTGCAAAAAGGAACAGCACTTGTGTGATTTTGCTGTTCCTTTTCAAAAGGAACGGCATTCGCGTGTTTTTGCTGTTCCTTTGCGAAAAGGAACAACACTTGTGTGTTTTTGTTGTTCCTTTGCGAAAAGGAATAGCATTTGTGTGTTTTTGTTGTTGCTTTGCGAAAAGGAACAACACTTGTGTGTCTTTGCTTTTCCTTTGCGAAAAGGAACAACACTTGCGTGTTTTTGCTGTTCCTTCTCCCAAGGAACAGCATTTGAGTGTTTTGCTGGTCCTTTTCAAAAGGAACAACACTTGAGTGTGTCTGCTGTTCCTTTTCAAGAAGGAACAACATTTGAGTGTCCTTGTTGTTCCTTTCTCAAAAGGAACAACATTTGTGATTTTCCATTGTTCCTCTCAAAGAAATGGTATCCTACGAATGGATTCTTCTCTCAGGAATGCCATCGGCATGTTTTTGCCCTTATTGGGATGCTTTGCACCCATGGTCTCCTCAATCTTTTAGATACAGCAATGAATTTATGCGATGAACATAAACCGTGATATACTGAAATCAGCACATCATAAATCGCTATTACTATGAAGCCAGTATGTATAAGAGGACAAGAGGAGGGACATTAACTTTTCATCTTCGCTGTCATTGTCTTATTACCGAACCCTGGTTGGTGATCTTTATCATGACGATTTCCCTAAAAATCTTTCTTGATTATTACTTAGGAGTAAGAAAAAACGATTTCTATATGTCTGTTGGGATCATAAGACTTCTTCCACCATTCCCCGCTCTTAAGGAGTGCGGAACCACCCTTATGTGGAAATAAACAAAAAAGAGAGGTGCTCTGCAAAAGAAAACAAAAACAAAATATAAAAATTGTCAAATGCAGGATAGGGGATCTCATTGAGAGCCAGCCTACCATGATCATAAGGATGGAAGTGAAGTGGCATTCTCATTACGACCACCACACCAGGGATATGGTCCGAAGGTATATTAACAAGCAAACCTTGGAACAGGGGGTCTCATCACGAGCCAGCCTGTCCATGTTTTGCACCTACCTTGTGAATGGCATTATGGCTATCTGGTTACCAAGCCAGCATAATGGCCTACATTTTGACAAAGCACTCTTCAGAATATACACAAAGGATCATGGTTCCAGAGGGTGAAATAAACGACTCTGCCAAGGTTATGAACACCTGTTGGCAGCAGAGCTCTGTTAATGGCATAGAAGTCGTAATATTTACACCAACAGGTATGATATTAAATCTTTCCGTCTCTTATATCCTTTGCATAAATCATATGTCACACCCCGATATATATATCGCATGAATATTTATTACCACCGATCATGGCAATGGAACTGACAATGACTACTGGAGACTTCGTACACTTGACAGACGTCCAATCCCTCGGCTCCTCATTATATCACGCAGGCTCTTATATAAAACACGATCTACCTTTTTGCCTCGATTTCGGCATTTCGTTGTTTTTCTAAAACATGGCATAATTCCATATGCTTTTCTTTATGATTTAACTTTCGACTGGCTGTTGCTCCTCTCTTTGACGGCTGGGGACAACCTATCAGATCGCGGGGGGGAGGTAACCTCATTACTCCATGGATTACATGGCTACACACCATTCGGGCAAGATAATGTACGAAGGAATGGCATGGTTTAACGGTATGATGATTCCATTCTATAGAGATTGCCGTCCACGATCCTTTTTTCGTTGCATGCTCTGTGATATTTTTCAAAATTTGGCAACGATCATCCTCTCTGCGTCGCAAACACTGCAAGCAGTTGTTGTTCCATTTCGGAGTAGAATAATGGGCGGAAAGACGGTCTCTCCTCTCCCATTCTCTATCTCTTTATCTCAACTCCCTCTTTCTCTCTTAATACCTATCTATATATTTCCCTATATTTATCTCTCTACCACCTCTCTCCCGATGACCCCTCTTATCTCCCTCTATCATTTATTCCTTCTCTATATCCTCCCTCCCTCTCTCCCTTTCTTTTTTCTCCCTCATTCTCTCTCTCTCCACATATTTTTCTCTATCTTCCTCCTCTTTATTCCTCTCTCTTCCTTACTCTTTGTGTGTGTGTGTGTCTATCTTCCCTCTGGCTCTATATCTATCTCACGCTATCTCTCCTTCTATCTATCTTCTTTTAAATTGCACACAATCTCTCTCCTTCTCATCCCCATCACTCTCTCACTATCCATCTCCCTCTGCCCTCCATCGCTCTCTCACTATCCCTCTCCCTCTGTCCCCCATCACTCTCTCTCTCTCGACATCTCCCTCTCTCTTAGTATCTCTCTTCCTCCCACTCTCTACGCACTTCAACTCTATCTTTATCTTCCTTGCTATGTCCTTATATATTTATATATCTAACCACCACCCTTCACCCCTCGAGTATCCATCCCCATATATATATTTCTCTCTATCTCTATCGTCATCCCTCTCTCCTTATCTCCCTCCCTCCCTAACTACTAAACTACCTCTCTCCCACTTCCTCTCTTTCTTTATCCCTCACTCTCTCTCACAATAACTCCTTCACAACCTCCCCGCACCCACTCTCTC